>VDFB02005070.1:0-18361 GCA_007258455.2 Sequoia sempervirens
ATATATCCCTCCACCATAGAACCCTCAGGATGTGCTCTTTGTCTAACCAAAGCCTTCAAAAATTTCAAGTGTCTCTCAACCATCCACATTGACCTTGTGTGTACAAGTCCACACAATTCAATCTCCTCAACTTGGTGTATGAGGTAGTATTCTTGTGCATTGAAAAATGTAGAAGGTAGACACTTTTGCATTTCACATATTAGACGAGGAATTTTTCATTTCCAATAATTTATATCTTATTTATGAATTTTTTTAGATGACAACCATTTACAAGTGATTCAAGGCACAAATATATTAACAAGATTTAACAAAAATATACAGTATATTACATAACAAGTAAATAAAATGGCAATTATAAGATGTATATAACGAATTGAACAAATATCGGTACTTAACTCATGTATTTTTCAAGATCATATATAACTTGCTTGATATTGTTGTCAAAGTTGTCTAGGAGAGATAGAGGTAGAACGTACTGTAACAATTATAAAATGATCTTTTCATTATTTTTCCAAAAGTAGTAAACATAATACACTGAAAAGTACATGCATTATACAAGTGTATATAATATACCAGAATAATTACCTTAATGAAGGTATGTCAATCATGCATTTTCATCCCTAACCCAAATTCACCTTTCTTTGTTATTATATTGTTTATATTCGCAACAAATCCTATGGGATATAGAATTTTTCATGACTTCTTTTATAGTATTGCTTTTCTACTTTATTAATAACCAAGGAAGGGCACTTATATTAATTTGGTCTCCATCGCTATTTAATTGAATGACATTTTTCATTGCATGATTGGCTTCCTGAATGTCACTACAAATTTTGATAATTTTTTCTTTGTCATGTCTTCCATTCAATATTTTCCATAACGTTTATGTTATATTCTTTTTGATATGCATTGTATCAAACAAATGCACAATTTGTAGCTGCTCATAGTAGGGAAACCTACTAAATTGTCTGGGATAACTTTTCAGTCCCTATGGAAGCCGGTCATTAATGCCTTAACAACCTTCATGAAGCATATAGGTTAAACAAATTAACAATGACAGTCATTGTCAATTACAGTATGAGTAAACACAACACAATATAAAAATATAAATTCAAAGCATATCATATATGATAGATAAACAATTTGATCTTATGTATAATCTTGACGATTAATTCTATTATATTCCAACTTCCATAGGCGAGGTGTCATTCTTTGTGGTTTTGATGTAGTCTCTTCTTTCCCATTGAAAAGATGTTTTTCAATAGTTCAATACTTATGATTTCTATGAACGAAGTTCCTAGACTCATCAAATACCTATTTTCCTAAACTTGTTGAATGACGAGATTTCATCTTTGGACTACAAATTGGACATGAAAATTTTCCCTTTGTTTGAAGACCTGCAAGATCATATATAATTGGATTAAATATGTCAATTTTTATAATTATATATAATGAATAGATTATTTTAAAAACATCCATGATATCTAATTCATAAAATTAAATATTGTTAAAGTGCAATCGAACATTATGGCATACCACAAAAATGTGTTAGCCCTGGGGCATCATGAATTGCCCATACAAGCATTGCATGGAATTGAAATTGTCTTTGTCCTATTCATTTAGAGACGTCATACATAGTGACGCCATTCCATAACTTTAGTAACTCGTCGATAAGAGGCTCAATATATACATTCATATCTTTAACTTGGTACTTACCTAGTTGAATGAACATAAACATTACATAATTATTATAACCATTTTACTATAATATATATAAATTAATATGCATGGCTATTGAATAAAAAAATA
This sequence comes from Sequoia sempervirens, assembly GCA_007258455.2. Lineage (NCBI taxonomy): Eukaryota > Viridiplantae > Streptophyta > Pinopsida > Cupressales > Cupressaceae > Sequoia > Sequoia sempervirens. The sequence continues at coordinate 1,810 of VDFB02005070.1, forward strand.
AAAGTCATTATGCAACAAATAAGAAAAATGAGATGCTACTACGTTAAAAAAAATTGATGTAAACAAGTACCTAGAACAATCATTGACAACATTATGTGCTCCCTCTTTATTGACATCCATGGAGGAATGTTATTATTGATAACAAAAACAGGCCACACCGAGTAAATAGATCTCAGCTCTCCAAATGGATTGACACCGTCTGCTCCCAATGAAAGCCTAAGATTATGAGGTTCTTTTTTAAAGTGTGGTCATTTTTCCTCCATGCCCCTAAATGCAGAACCATCCGTAGGCATTCGAAGAATTTCATCTCCACTTCTATTTTGTTCATAGTAATCCATAAATTGTGCTAAGCTTTCGTACCTAAATAATCATTGCATACATGGAATAATGGGAATATAACAAAGAACCTTGCGATGCACCTTTTTTGTTAGTTGATCTATTTGATATCTACTGATATGACATTCTGGGCATTCTGTTGCAAATTCATATTGTTTATGATATATAATATGATCATTGGGACATGCATCTATTACTTGATACTCCATTCTGATATATTTCATAATGCTAGATAAATCTCGGTATGAGTGAGGTAAAATATTTGATGGTGGTAAAAAAATTCACCAATCAATCAACAACAAAAAATAATTTGTTAATATAAAAAATATTAATGGTGCATATTCCATCCTTTATTTACTAATGATGAACTAACAACAATTAAAATAGATGAAAAAAGATGACATATATGACATGCCTTAATATCTATGAGATTGCTATGTTTGATAAACTATTCATAACCTTCAAGTTCAATAGCAACAATACAACAGAGAGAAGAGTTGTTTGGGAGCCTTCATAAGGGGCTCGCATGCCTTCTCAAGTATAGGTAAATTATGAACATCATCAAATTCATCTCAATTATCATGATCAGCTCTGCCACTAAATGTATCATGGATCAATGTATTTGTACCATCATCTTCAACTGTGTTTTCTGGTGCATGATCATCTTCTTCCATAGGATCATTAACTTCATCTTCAATATTCACAGTTCCATGTTCATTCGCTTGCAAAACCACATTCTCTGGGCCGTGATAATCCATATCATCTGCCCTAGGGTGCCCCACCTTTATAATAATGATAGACACAAATAAACCATGATCATGATCAAGTGATTTTGTATATATATATATATAACATTAAAATGATAAAAACATTTACAAATTCAATCAATATAAACACATATAATGAACAACTTACCAATGGACGATAATCATTCCCCCTTTCAACGTGACCATGCTACCTACAATGTTTCTCAGTTGTTGTGATTAAAAGTCATCTCGTCTTTAATCCCTTAAAATTATTGCAAGGACAATAACATTTCTCATCACCCTTTCTTTTCAATCTAGCCCACAATCTATCAAGTGTCTCTTCATTTTGTTCTAGACTAATATTATCTAACATGATTTTTCTTTACCAAACTTGACTATTTAGATCTTCAAAAAATATCAAACTCACACTCCAATAATTTTTATTCATAGACAGGTAACAAAATCTAATAATTCATATATTTTACACTAAAAAAAATTGGCATGCAACCACCCCTGCAAAAGAGGAGATAGTCTGAATTTAATGACCCCAAAAACACTTTAAAATTCTAATTCCATAACTTATTAAATTCTGATTTTACTATGATTTCCAACTGTTAGACTCCTAAAATCAGAATATTGAACTTGATCGCAAACTTCCTACAACGATGGAGGTAGTGAGCTAGTAAGATCAAATGACCCATTCCTAAAGAGCAACAAGTCAGAATCGTCATTGCTAATGTCAATACAGATTTATCCTTTTAGTTAAAGATGCAATGTGTCACTTCTTATGACAAGCTTATCCCTAGGGCCCTCAACATTGAGAGAACCCTAATCACACAAGGAATGACACACTAGTATAATTTGGAAAATAAATGACTAGGTGACTAACAATTTTAGTCACAACAACTAAAAATGACTAAATTCTGCTCATTTTTTGCAACTCATCTATAAATGAGTAAATAAATTACTAGTTTAGTCATTGATTAAAAATTATTTAGTCACACAAATAAAAATGACTAAATAGTTAGTCATTTATTTAGTCACAATCCATTTAAATAAATCACTTAAGGAATCAAGAATATAGCCTGCCAAAATACTCTAAAACTTTTTTCAAAATCTTATTTTTAGGCGTAGCCCACCAGAATGGAGTTTTCATTTTAATAAACATACTCTAAAACCTTTGTCAAAACATTATTTTCAAGCATAGACCGCCAAAATGGAGAAGTGTTTCAATAAAGAATGACAGAGAACAGTGACGAGATGTGTGTGAAAGGAGGCATAGGATTCATTGCTATTTATCTCATTCCTACTCTACTCAACAAATCTTACATTGTTCCCGCTACTATTTGTAATCCACGTATTTATTTGACATATATTTGCATAATCTCAAATTCATTCAGAGGCTTTTGAAGTATCAATGTATCCTATATAGGGTTTAGAATGATTTCTTTTAATTAAAAAAATAAATAAATGATGTATTCCCTATAATTAGATAATGTGGAGATCTCTTAAATTTGCCCCAGCACACTATCCTCTTTGGCACTGTATTCATTACTCTAGCTACTAGGGTTTTGCATGTGACATATTTAATATCTTCATGACCATGGCTTTTAAATAGATCTCAGTCTTTCTTTTAATCATTTTCATAGTAACCCTTGAGTTCCATAATCCACCTTCAATCTCTTCTAAGAACATTGTCTTAAGCTAGACTGCATAGTATGCATATAAAGCAAGTCCTTCATACTTGTCATTGTTCCAAACCACCACTCACTACCTTGCTTAAAATGTTGCCTCTATAAGCACAATAGCATGTTTTAAAATCATGGTTGTCAATGATTGATCATTAAGGTCACCATTTTCATCAAGATACAATGAGATTTTTGTCTTCAAACTCAAGGCATTATGCAAGATAACATTGTGAATTGTTTGTTGTGTATGATTTAATTTTCTTACATATTTACTACTTTGCTAACTTCCTTTAAGACTGGGTATTGCACCCTCAGCTGCAATCTCAAACAGCTCACTAACTATCACTTGAATATTCCTTTCATGAGCATCCTTCTATAAAATCAAACTATGCCCTATAGACTACCTACTTACTACAGGGGACTCATTGTTTCATGGTATTGTAGATCTTAAGATCCTTCAACCTTATTGACACTACTTCATAGTCCACAAGGTATTATTCACTATTATCCCATCTTTGATGAGTCTCAAAACACTGCTCAAACATGCAATCCACTACCTCCATTATACATTTTAATGGCTAAGAAGAAACATTGAACCTATGATTACCACTGTTACTTCATTTGGACAAATATTCTCTTATTGTATTTTCCTTGTCTAACACTACCAAAAGTATTTGAAAAACCCTTAAGGTTAGCAAGGGGGTAAGGAAACACACTATTAAAATCTCCACTTTACTATGCAAGGTTTGAGCTTTATTATCTTGTCATTGCTTAGCCTCTTTTTGACTGTCACATCTCAAGTGACTGTCATTCTTCTTACCGTAGATTGCATTTAAAAATGTTACTAAGCTACATAGTGTGTTTGTTATTGGCTACAATATTTAGATTGCAAGATTTTGTTATTAGCTACAATGTCTTAATCTTTATGGTATTGCAACCTCACTAATCTGCTAGAGTTATTGTTTATGTTTCTATGGAGGCCTAGGGTTTGTAACCTAATCATGCTCTTACCAATGCTTCTATTGGTATTAAAAAATAACCTTAAATATTAGGTCAGAAAATTAGTTGTCTTCACAAAGTTGTGGTATGATCTTGGATTGTATCCTAGAGTGTGTGGGAAGCTTGTGTTTGATCATTAAGGTATGTAAACCTAATCAAGGAAATGCATCTTATATAGCATGGGTCCTTCTTTAGTACTTTCCATAATGGTTATTAGCAAATCACATTATTATAGTTTGTGGTAACCCAAGATTGCATTCAAGTATGTAACAAACTTGGTTTGTAGTTTAAGCTATACACTTTTAAGTAACATTCATAAAGTTTAGAAAATTTTGATCACTCTCTAGAATATCCCATTAAACATAGGTTGTGCTTGAATGCACTACATAATTGATATAACACAACCACTCTATATATCAACTAGAGTTATAGGCTCTTTATTGCAGCAAGAGGTAATCACTCTTGCATCATGCTATAATTACATCATAACTTGTTAAATTTGAGACAACCTGAATGCACCCAATGATGATTGACACCTGCATTATACAACCTAAATTAACTACATTATATGAGTGCCTCCATTTCTATCACAATATAACCATATTAAACTTGGGTCACATGAATGCATCCTGCATTTGTTATAGCACAACTATGCCACATGACCAACAGAGTTATGGATCACATAATTACAGTTACAAGAATTTGTTCCTTGGTTGTGATCTTATGGTGAATCCACACAACAAAATCTAGACATAAAATTCTCAAAACCCTAAACCTCTAAAAATGAAATCTGATGAGATGTTGCTTTAAAATATGATTTTCAAACTTGGAACTACAAATCTGACTTCACAATTGAATTCTGCAAAAAGACAATGACTACCCTCAACTTGGCGATATCTTCTTGAATTTTTTCTGATTTTCCCCAAGAAAATCATCCTTAGTTCTCCACAAACTGTCTCAAGTAGAGAAAAACACTTTCACAATAAATCAGCGAACTCACTTTTCTTTATGTCAGCCACAATTTGATTTTTTTCTTATTTTTCATGTTTGTCGACATTTCAACGAAACTATTAGTCAAAATTTCAATGAAACCCAGGTTCGTTGAAATTTTGATGAACGTCGGGGATAAACTTTTAAAAAATTGAAAATTACACATCAAATTTGACAAGCACCCAACGAAACATCAAATTATTAATATTTCGTCAGCAATTTTCGTCAGAATTTTTTGTTGGATTTTGCAGCCAAATGAGTTAGTGCTTGTTTCCAAATGTTGAGATGCTTGGGATGTGTGTAGTGGTGGTAGTCATGTGTGTAGTTGTCCCAAGGGGTATGTTTAGAATTTGTTGTAATGAGGTTCCAAATGCAAATGGATTTTTGGTTTATTTCTCTACAATGGTTGATACGTCAAAACCTTGAGGTAATTTGGCCCCCTTTTTAGCTAGTGCATAAAAGTATTTGTTAGGGTCTGCACTAACAAGTTGATCAATCATGCTCAAAATTTTTGGGTCACTATAAGCTTCTTCAATCTCTTCTTGGGTCAATTGTCTATTAGACTCTCCTTGGCTCATGTTTTCCCATGTTTGGTCTCTTGGTGGTGTAGAATTATTTGAATTTGTTCAAGTTAGCTCTCAAATCTGCACCCCTACTAAGTTGCAAAACTTAGCAATTTGGAGTAACATGGGAACACTCCTAGGTTGTGGGTCACCTGAACTTGGAGTGAACCTCTAGATAAGGCTGTATCCTAAATGGTATCACCTAAACTTATCTAAACTAAATCTTTTGTAGAGAAAAGGGTAAGAAAGTAACATAAACTAAAAATGATTAACTCCTAAGGTGATGCACCAAAACATTAACTTGACCTGTAAAACAACTCAAACACATAGTTCAATCAAAGTAAAACCTTGGCATACACAACTCAACATTTATATGTTTTTTCATAAAGGTTTCAAAAGGCTTTAATGCCAAAAAACTCTTAGAAGGAAAGATATTTTCACAACTAGAAGCATCTTCCTTTAAACACAACTTATAACCTACAAAAACCATAATTTTTTGCAAGAGGTGCTAATAATGAGACAAAAAAAACTACAAGGAAATAGATATCTTCACAAGTAATTTCATCAATCATACCCTTGCACACAATACAACAGAAAAACTAAGAAAGAAAAATAAATTAATTACATTGTTATCCAAGGTATCCACTATCATACATGTCAAAAGAGTTACAATACTACTACTAAAAGATAACTCCAAAAATGAGTTACAATACTACTGGAAAGAAAGAACTCCCTTCAAAAACTCTGTTTGAAGTTACTTATGCCTCTTTGAAAAAAATACCCCACACATGTCCTAGAAACTTCTGGTCAGATGCAACAGAAAGGCCAAAAAAGAAGCTTCCAAAACCCTTCCAAAATGCCTCCAAAGTGAATAAAAGTCAAGCTATGACCCAACCATACCAAAAGCATGACAAAACTGCCTCCAAATGGTCTCATTCCCTCCAAAACTCAGTCAAAAATAACCCACACACCTTCCCCATGTTGGTCAATCATTATTATGTCTCCAAGTTGCTTTGACTCATGATTATGGTGCTTTTACAAAATAAGGCTTAACAACACCTCATTCTACATCTAAAAATAACACTTTGACTAAGTGATTTATAAACATATCACTTAATCAAACTATTTTACATTTCAAAATAAATGCAAAGTGAAAAGGTCATTGACTTACACCTAATTTTCTTAAAAAAATAGAAAATAACTAAGGCATAAAGCCTAAGTTAGCAAAATACATAGGGAGTCAATGATCAAATGATTTCTTTAAAATCATAAGAAAAATCAAAGGCACATAATTCATATGATTTTATCAAGGAATCATAAAAGGGATCTAAGGCACATTAGTTGTTTTGATCTTCTCTAAAAATTAAAAAAATAGCCTAAGACTCAAAAAAATTGTGAAGGAAAACATAATATTATGAAGGCATTAGTGGAGGCTTTTTTATTTAAAACAATGTGATAAAAGGCTCTAAGTTTGAAATAGGGAAAGCTTGCAAACCCTAAAGAAAAACTAATGAGCTCCATCATTTTTCCCACTCATTTTGTATCTGGATTTTTTGATGAACCTGCTCTACTGCTAATTGTCGGTGGACCTAGGGTTTGTGAGCTTGAAATCTACACTTTTCTTGTTGTTTTTGTAGGATTTCTTGAGGCTTCTTCAAGGAAAATTGCAGAGGTAAGTTGCTTTGTCAAAATCTTGCATGTCGACCTCCATTTTGAGCATCTTTTTAGCCTTCTTGGTAGTGGCCATGGTATATTTCTAATGCATCTCTTGTGCCTTTATTTTTTTGGATACCTCTTCTCTTTGGCCACCATTGGAGAGTCTTGTCTTGAGTTTTGAAAGCCATATGCACACAGGTTTTGCAGGACTTCTCTTGAACAATGACCTGGGTAAGTCATTTTTGCATAAAATTTTCCTTTTCCTTTCATTGTTTGGAAATAAAATGCTAAGCTTCAAGCTCTATAATGCAAAATATGAATATACTCTCTTTATTTTTTCTCTTTCCTATAGATTTTAAAGATTCCATGCATTCTATGTATAAGAATGGCATTTCTGGCTGTGGCCATACATAAGATAAAAATCCCTTCATTAATAAATGTACTTCTATAGAAAATATACTCCATTCGAGCTTTACTTTTCTCAAGATCTCTGTATATTTATTTGCAAGAGTTGACTCCACTTTCTAAAAGAACAATTTGATAATGTAATATGTTTTTTGTTCTGGGTTTCTATCTTGTATGCATTTATTGGTCATCTTCCCATTGTCATGGCTTCAACATTTCCTTAATATTTATGTATAAAACATGCTCTAACTCGAGCTCTATTATGCAAAAATAAGGAACATTTCATCCTTTTGTGCATGTTTTATACATTGCTTGCTCTACAAAGAAAATGATGAATATACCTATGTCTTTTGTACATTTTCATGATATTAATTCCCATATTCGCGACCATAGGGTTTATAGGCATCAAATTTTGGTTCTTCTATTTATGCAATAAAACCCATGAGGATTTTTACCTTTGTAGGCATCAAAGTTTGGTTCTTCTATTTATGCACTAAAACCCATGAGGGTTTTAAAAAACTAAGAAACGGTGGCTCCATGCTTCTCTATACTCGGCTCCACATCTTCCACTTGAGAGTCTTATCCTTTGTGGGTGTTCTGGCTTACATGATTGCATTTTGTGTTTGCATGATGTTACCATTATGATTGAGATCTGTCATGTTCATTTTTCTTTTCATTCTGAAGAAAATCTTGATTCAAAAAAGTAGATTACTCTGCCACTTGAATACATAATCTCACGTACCTAGAAAGCATCATCTTGCTGATATGGATCAATTCCTTCCTTTAGTTTCATCTAGGTTTCCCTCACACAGTGTAGAGTAGCTTTGCACATTGGTATGGAGTAACAATGAGGAATATCATGAAGAAATTGAATATATCCTCTAATAGCAAGACAGGCTACCACGTTTTCTTCTTGGAACATTGATCAATGCATAAGTTACAGTCAAAGGTAGTAGGCTGCTACACCCTAAAACATGGTGTAGTTACATTTAATGTTGATGAGGATATGCTCCAGGTTAATTCATAAGAAAATCACCATTTACTGCCATGCTTGATATCCTTTGAGAGCAAAGGAGGAGAGGCTTATGCCAAAACAGTAGCCTAAAACACTTTGCTTCACTATCATGATATACTATAGGCTATCTTTCCTCTTAAATGTCTCAAGTTCATAAAGCTAAAATACCTCAAAACTTGAAGCCTCCTATGATGCTACTGCCATTATGATTATGGTTTATTATTGTCCTTGCTACAAGAATGAGAGTTTAGCAAATAAAATGAGCTCTTTGTGTTCTGGGGCCACTATCTTGGTCGTGGCTTCTTTTCTCTTGAATGAATGACATTTCATCCTTTACATCCTTTGATTTGAGAATAGTCATCATTAAGCTCTTGTATATAACAATTATGAGTAAAACAGTGGTATTTTCCATTGTATAAAATAGTGATTTTAGCCTTAAATCTCACTGCATGCTTTTGATGTGATTTGAAACCTTCTTCATCATGCATCTCATTGCTTCACTACTTTTATGGCTTCCTTCTCATCATATCTATTCCTTTCCTTACACTCACAATTCTTCATGTTCCTCAGAAATGCTTGCCATTGTCCTCCATGAGAGACTATTGTAATTTCATAGCTCCACACATCTATCTCCTTTTCAACATGTATAATCATGTGTTTGAACTGCTCTATGCAAAAGCTTAGTCTTTACTATACATTTCATGTTTGGATCTAAGAGGAATTCTTCATGGCTTTGAACAACTTTGATCCTCATCATTAACTGTAATTTCCAGATCATTATTCCTTGGTCTTCCATGTATCACAATGCTATTTTTGTTGTGTATTTTCATCATTATGATAGAAATCATTTGTTTCTTGGGAAGAGACAAACTATTTTCCTCCTTGAATGCTTGTTTTCCTTGTGCTTCTATCTCACTGTGCATTCAAAACTACTGTCATACTTTATCAACAAACCTCTGTTCACTGGAGTAATGTGTTAATTTTGAAGTCTTGCAATCCCAAGTAAAATGGGTTCATTAAGAAGATTGAAAGACATATCCAGTAGAGTAAGATTTCCAAGAAGAAATGACTACCCCTTTGATCAACATGATGGTAGCCTACTATTCGGTTCATTGTGAAAAGATGAAGAGTAATCTTTCTTAATAATTCACACAATTTTTGTTGCATCTTTTGAATCTAATAATGAAAGTTGATCAAATGGTATGATTCCATATTCATTTAATGCATCAAGAATAGGTTTATCATCAATTTGATCAATTTTCTCAATTTTTCTTACATTCCCACCCCTCTTAAAACACAAGAGAGTAGCATGATGGGCTCAACCCTCATGGGAGCCACATTTTACTCCACATGTTGTAACCAGATGAAATAAAATAGTAACAAAGATTTGACCTATACCAGCACAATGAGAAAACATGTTAAATAAAATAAAGCATATGATAGATGTGTTTGATAACTCTCTTGTTTTCTTGGACATCTATGATATGCTAGCTATTTTAATGTTTATAAGGATCAGATTATATGTTTATGGATGTTTTCCTATGTACTGATTGGTGATTTTTCATTGCTCTAACCAATTCTCTTCTCACCAATGTAGGAAACCTTGGAGCAGCAAGGGGCAAGTAGCAACTGAAGGTTGGATGAGCAAGAGGACTGAAGTTGATGCAAGGAAACTCAACTAGGATTCATCATTCAAGCAATGACGATTCCCCCTTCCTTACATATGCATTTTCCTTTCTTTGCATTTGTAATTGTATAGTTTTTTCTGTATTTGCATTAAAATAGTCAGTCCCTTCATTTGTGAGGGACTCTATGCACTTATGATTATCAACAAAGACTACCTTTGCAATAAATGTTGACTCTCTATTGTATTGTATGCAATTGCATAATCAAATAATTCAGTCTTCTGATAATTTATTTTATGCATATCAATTAAACTTAGTAGAAAATAATGTACCCTTTTTTTTCACTCTATAAAACATAACAGTCCTACTTGATTTAGCTGGAAGCAAAATCAAGTAACAGTTCCAAGGGTAGTGTCATAAAAAGGGTTGCTTGAAAACTCCATGTTCTTTCTTTTGGTTTGGGACCTTTTTTCAATCATATGATACTTTTGCAAGTTGAAGGGTAATGCAAGATGGCAATGAAATTATGCTATGTTTTTGGATTTTTATATTTTAGGATATGAAAATGCAAGGATGATAATGTCCAAAGGATGGGAGATAATGAATGCCAAAGGATAATAAATTTTGATTGATGATCAAGGTGAATGATAAGGTGACTAGATGATGCCAATTGAAGATCAAGGTAATAATGCAACTAAAGTTAAAATGAATTCAAGCTATGTTTTTGTATTTTTGGAGTATAAGGATGCAACGATAATGAAATTAATGGATGCAAAAGGATATTGATGACGATATGGTGCTAAGACTAAGGTAGAGTGAGCTATTTTTTTGTGTTTTTGGAATAATGGTGCAAAGTGCAATCTAAGCAATATGAGTCTAAATGAGAGCAAGGCAATGCTAAGGAATCCAAAAAAATTAAACAAGGATGGAAATCAAGCTAATGTGAACCCAAGGAAACAAATTCCAAATGTAATTGACCATAAGAGGATAACTTTGACAAAGTAGATCCAAGACTAGGACACAAGCTTAAGACTCAAACTTGATAGGGTGACAATGACAAGGATGATGGTCAATGACAAATAGAATTTGTAACCAAGAATTTCCAAAAGCTCAAAGGTCTCCCTATGTTCAAAATGTGAAGGCCCAAATGTAACCTAAAGATCAAAGCCTAATTTGTGCAATGCAAAGGATGGAGGGATGTAACCTATAATGCAATGTATTTCTAATGGCAATGCTAAAATGAGCTGGTGGATCTTGCAAGTCTATGGTTTATCAGTCAGAGGTCACTGTGAAATTGTTTTGGTCAGATTTTGGACATAGATTTCAGAATTTTTGTTTAGCAAACAATTACGGCTCTATTTTCAGAAAATGCATTGCACATTTATAGTTGAGGTTATCAAATGCGACTCTATTTTCAGCAAATGCATTGCACATTTGCAGTTTAGGTTATCAAATGCGGCTCTATTTTCAGAAATTGCATTTCAAAAATTTAGTTGTAGGTTTTCAATTCTTAGTTGTAGTTTACAGTATCAGATGTGGCTCTGTTTCTGTTAGTTGTGGTTTTCCAAAATGTTGTTTTGACAATTTTGATGTTTTTGAGATGGTTTTTGATGAAATGTAATTGGAAAACACAACAAACAGTATCAAGCACTTTTTTTTGGTTTGGTTTAGATGTGAAAACATTTTAATTTCAAGATAACAAACACAATCCTATGGTTGGCAAGGTCAATATTCGTTGGGTTTCCACTTGGATTTCTCCAACTGTGCCTATTCAAAGCGGATAGCCTAGGAACTTGGTAGCACTGGATCCCCTCCATGACACTCACTTTTATGGGCATACCAAGCTATGAATTCCCTAAGACCACAAGGATCTCAAGAAAATTTCCATCTCTACAATGAACCGCAAAAATGTGGGATGGCTTCAAAGGTCCGACCTCCTACGCTAGCAAATAAAATGATTTTGGCTTCTAAAAACAAGAGGTGTCTAGTAAGGGCATCCGATTCAAGGGGTGCTATGATAAACTACCTCAAGAGGTCTCCCAACTCTTAGAACAAGGGAATTTTGCAACATAAAGATACTGGGGGAAAGCTATCACGTACCACTTCCCTTGATTGCAAAATTTCCTTGCAATCACAAATTTATATAGTAGTTCAAAAGGAATTGGATTTATCCCATTACTGCTTGGGTCATTCCCTTGGGGTGAGTACTTCTCCACACCAAGGCAAGCCCTCTAATGGGTCAACACAAAAATAGATGGGTCTAGATTTTTTATTATTGGGTTTGCACAAGGTGAGAGCATAATACCTACCATCCTTCAAACACTAAGACAGTGGTTCATTACCCCCTAGTTAAATCTATGTGAGAGAAGACAATCATTCATTTTAAAGCACCAATTGAATTATTATATAATCTAAAGCAAACAAGATTTTGTGATTTCAAAATAAATACTTAGACACATGAAAACTTACAAAACCATGCATTAGTAGTTTCACAAAGATATCTTGGACCAACGGAAAGCTACAAAAAACCTAGTTAGCACAAAATGTTAGGAACTAAACTAGAATCTAAAAAACTAACTAAGCTAGATTAGAAAAATAAGAAACTAAACTTAAAGAAAACTAAACTAAGAGCTCAATTTTTTTGTTGCTTCAAGACTAGCTTTGGGAGCTCCACTCCAAAGCCACACACTACAAATAGACAATTACTGACCAAAAAACACTACTCTACTTGCAAAAGCCAAAAGAAAAATCAAAAAGATCATAGAACATAAACTTTATACCAAGCAAACAAATGTGTCATTTCTTTCAACAATTGCATCACTGCATTGCATCACACCAGATCAATTGCGTTGCGTTTTTTAATTTTAATTTTCCTTCCCATGGAGGTCTTCCACAGAGGCATCGTATATAGTCAAATGCATCACTGCGTGAATTAGTTGCATCGCTTCCTAGAAAATGCATCGCTACGTATAATAGTTGCATCGTTCTGTACCTAAAATTTGCAAAAACAAGCAAAATTTTGTATGAAAACCTGCAAAATCTTGTCCTTCATGTCAAGTTCACCAATGTAAGATGGGGTAAAGTGTCCTAGCCTAGATAAAGTAACAACCAACACTTCTAAGCTATTAACCTCATCCAAACAAGAGAAAATAAACAAAGCATGAGTAAAATGAAAGCATTAAACAAAAGTACATCCCATGCTTGCACTTGAATCACTTCTCTTGCTCTCCTATTTCTCCTTTTGCAATCTTTTCCCTCAAATTTTGAAGTAGACTTGTGCAAAAACCTGCAAATTGTAAGTAGAATTTTGGAGACGAAATGGTTGTTAAGTTGAAAATGGGAGAGGAAGGTTGCTTTTATAGACAACCATTTGAACGGATGACCGAGATTGATCGTCTAGAAAGATTCCAAGATCGACGGATGAGAATGGATGAGAGGGAGGTTACAAAATGGATGGCAAAGATCAAATTTCAAGAAAGATGCCAAGATCGACGGTTCAAAATTGATGCATCAAGAATATGCCATTCATGGAAGGAGCTATGACAGTTATGACGTCGACGGCTATGACAGAAATGAAAGCTATGGCAGAAATGAATGACAGGTTATCTTTGACCAAAAGGGAGGCATAAATGATTTATTTAAAAATGGAGGAGAAATGGAGGAAATGGACAAGTGGCAAATAAATAATTCATTTGAATTATTTATTTGGAGAAAATTAAAAAGGGGCATTTAATTAAATTAAATTGTGAAATCAATTTAATTAAATGGGGAGATGGAAATTGGACATTGATAACTGATTTGAATTATTTATTCAAAGGGGAGGAGAATGACACATAATTAAATAATTTTTGACAATTATTTAATTATAGAAGAATGAAAAGGTCAGATAATAACTATTATTATCTGACTATAGACAAAGGATAAAAGATAAATTATTTATTTAATTATTGAAGAAAGGGGGTGTTAGTGACACAATTAATTTATTTTAATTGATCATGATATAATAGAGATTAGACAATGAATTAATTAAATAATTTTAAAAATTATTTAATTAATAGAGAAATATGATTAAGCATAATTGAATAATTACAATTATTCAATTATCAAAGGATGACGACCAATAAAAATGATGCTCACAAACTTAGGAAATTTTTCAATGCCTACACAGCTCTCAGGTGATGTAGGATTTCTGCTAAGTACAGAGGCAATCTAACATTAGTAGGAGAATTAGGAAACTAGTTTATTCAGTACCCCAAGTCAACGTACATCTGTTTGTTTGGATATGATGGAGCCCTATTTCTACTCCCAAGGTATTGTAGTGATAAATTGATTCTAATTGAGTTCTCCTAGGAGATGAGGGAAGTTAACCTCAAATTTTACAACAAGCATAAGGAAGGAGAAGTGAAGTACCCCATCAACCTTGGTTATTATCAATTTCCATCAGTTAGGCCTACCAAGTCTACCACTGAGGAATTACAGGTAATAAACCTCAAGTTATATAAAGGGAGAAAGGACTTTGATCCTAAAGGAAAAATGAACAACTTGTGTGCATCCCTTTTTCCACAGCATGAGCTTGATATAGAAGACTTTTGGGTAGACCTACAAGATGATTTTGAGGTGAGGAAGAGGACGTATGAAAGGTTAACCATTCCTCAAATATGGGCCTTCAAGATTAAAGAGGACATTTCTAAAGGAATGCCAAATAATGACTTGACTCTTGATCCACAACATGATCAAGATCAAGTTGTCACTCAAGCACTGGAACCCATCAATTGGATGGAAAGAGAAGAATGGAAAATCGAGGATATCTTTGTAGTGGTTGTAGAAAGGAGTTTGAAATAGATCAACGAACACATAGAGGATAGACAGAGCAAAGCTAGTGGCAAAAGGAAAGAGGTAAACGGGAAAACACCATCTCCCCCTCCACAAAGAGAGTATAAGAGGCTCAAGAAGCAGACTGCACAACAAACAATCGAAGAGGAAGAGCCAAAAATGGAGACAGTAACAGAGGCATTCTAGAAGGCCTCAATCATATATATGGTTTCTTCTACAGGATTGGTATTAGGATTGGGTGTACAACCCATTGCTACAATATATCCAGGTGAGGAGACTACTGAAGAAGGTCCTTCCATTGTACCCACTACTAAAACAACAATCAAATAAGGAGAAAAGGATCCTATTATTGAAGTTGCAGAATCTCCCCTTTCATCATATTATGAAGAGACTCCTCCACATGAGGAAGAAAAGGAGTTAGATGAGGAAGAGTTGGAAGAATCAGACACTGGGTTGGGGAAAGGTAGTCTTGGAGAGGAAAATACTAAACATGTGTTGATAGAAGATGAACAAAAAGAGATTATTGAGTGTGGAGAGGAAAGAAGCCAAGGAAAGGCTGATAAAGAAGAATCTCAAAGGAAAGAGTTGGAGAAAAAGAAGATAGAGGAAGAGAAAGATGAGAATGAGAGGCTTGAGAAAGAGAAAGCTAGGAAGGAGAAGCTAGAATAGGAGAAAGCTCAATAGTTACAATAGAGTTGGATAAACGAGAAGAAGAGCCTCCTTGTCAAGAACAAAAAATGGCCGCAACTATAGAAGCTCCTACCTAGCTGAAACTAAATTGAGAAAAGAGGCAACAAGTGGTGGCACAACCCTTGAACTCAAAGGAGATGATGAAAGAAGTCAAGGCGATGAAACCAAAGAATTTGAGGACCATATACTCTATTGGTGTAATTTATTATTTAATTACACTAGCATAAGTTTACTTAGGAATTATATTTAATTAATTCCTAGGTTTCATTATTAGGAAAATCATTAATAATGGGGTCATCCCCCTTTCCATGTATTTAGGAGATAAGATTCCTTCTAGAATATCATCTAGAACTTATCTCAATCACATCATCATTCCCTAGGTAGTTAGTTATGGTTTACATGATCTTTGATCAAGACACATGCCAACATCATAACGCATTATAGATTTCACTCTTGCCTATATAATCAGGTCATTTGTACATTTTTAAATCATCTCATAATAGAATATCTATTTGAATTCCTTTTTTCAACACTTTCTATGTGGGTGAATTTCTTCTTGGAAAAGGTCCTCCTGAAGGATGCAACTTCATAGGGACATTGTGCATCCATCCATTATTTCAACATACTCAACTCAAATGAATAAAGCAGGGGAGCTAGTAGTGGAAATAGCCACACTAATGGTGGATAAAGATGATTGAGAGCTCCAAGCATTTGATTATCAACTAATAATGGTTAATGTAGGTAAGAAAATCCATACACAACAAATGACACTCATTGACCTGGCAGCCACCTCAGTAAAATCCAAGATGGAGAAAGACAAACAAGCTAAGGATGAGTTGAAGGCACAGGTTGAACAAATGAAGAGGTTCATTAAAGATCTCACCTCTCTCGTATAAATAAACCATCTTCTTCTGAGGTACTAGTGTTGATAAGTAGGAAGAAGGTTGAATATCTCATGGGCATCAAAAGGAAAGCCCGCATATTTGATAAGTTTGTCGATTGATTG
>VDFB02005071.1:0-26781 GCA_007258455.2 Sequoia sempervirens
ATTTAAATGTGCCTACTTTAAATATCCCGTGACTGCTCCACCATGTGTCGCTGCGATAGATTCCCTTCAACCGCTGCTACTGCCGAGATGGTATCGGGTGGCTGACGCTTTACACCCGTCTTCACTTTAAATTTCCCGTCAACCGAAGTTATTCCCTTCCTTTCAAAGGTTCTGTCTCTATCTCAAGTCCACGATTAAAGCTAATTGTCCCTTCCGGGGTGAGCTGGCAAAGAAACTCAGCGGCTGGAATTAAATAAAAAAAACGACTCTGAAAAAAGTCCGTCTTTATCTGGCTCCTCGGATTTGTCTTTTCTGAGTTCTCTATACCTGTCACGATTTCTTTTAAACTCAGATCTCTTTAATTTTAAATGCCACGATTCTAATGCTCCCATGAATCTCCTCGGTCGGCTATATCAGCACGGCAGTGAGACCTGCGTTGGATATTTTCTATAGTTTGGATCCATATAAAATCACTCTTGAATGTGATTCTTCTTTCGGACAAAAAGACTCCTTGTCTTATATGATGCGCTGGCCCCAGAAGGCCACGATTTCCTCAAAAAAAAAAAGAAATAAAAAATTGTGTCGACTGTCTCCTTTAGGGCCCGATAACTCTAAAGAAATTTCTTCTACTCTGTGCGGCAGGCTTGAATTCGACCTCCAGAAATACGATTTGCGAATTTCTTCTTCAAATAAAATATCATCTTCCTTATTAAATTCCAAATCCTCTATCTGTAGAGGCCCTAACACTTCTGTTTACAAATATTTTCCTTCTTATATCGATTTTCTGTTTTTCTCCTTCTGATAAAATAATCGATTATTTCTTTGTATCAGATAAATAATCGATTGTCTCTTTCCTGTATTTGTCTCTTCTGTCAGAGACGTCCTCCCACTAATATCAAATTCCAAATAGATATTACTTCAAAATCTGAGAATGGAATCTGCCTTCAAACCCTCAATTTTGAGATTTTTTTTTCTCTGAAAACAATTTCCCACACAGGATGGCAGGAGACCGCTCTGATACCACTGTAGAAACCCCTGTTCTCCCTGATTCTGAAAACTGACTGTTTTGATTGTTTTTCTCTCGTTTTTGCGTTTTTTTGAAAGAAAATGCTGAATGAATTTATATAAAATAATGCAACATCGGAAATGATAGAATCTATTGAAAATGCTAATGCCAGTCTATTTATTAATCTTCTAGAATGATTACAAATGAGATCCAATAACATGCAATTAAAAAAGCAACAGTATTTTGATGAAAACCTGATTATTGCAGCAAGCTGAAAGAAAACTCTGTGAACGTTCTGTGACAACTTCTGAATGAAGATATCCCTCTGAATGCAATAGATCAGCTGATATTTCACAGCCTCTGAACTGCAACACTGAAGATGGCTCGTTCTCCAATGCCTGTAGACAACTGAAACCCTTGGCTTCGTTCTCCGAAAGAAGACTTGATCAAAAATCCATTTCATAACATAATGAGCTCAAATCCCAATGAAACCCTTATATCTCCTCAAGAGTTCGAATTTTCTCAATTAGGTTTAATTTAAATAAATTCGAACTTTTCTTTTTAATTTTTCAATAGTTTTCGAAAGCACTTTTAATTATAAAATATAGTGCGGGCTCTTTCTAAAGAGTAAGCAAATTTCTTGAGACTCCTACTAAGCGAGTAGTTAAAGATGAGAACTTATGAGAGCCTAAAGACTAATATTTAATTAAATCAATTAAATATTAATATCTCCTTCAATATTAACCCGATGCTCGAGCCGTCTGAAGCTGACGAACAATGAAGTGATTCTGAACATAATCCATCCATACCGCTAAAAATAGCAGGGGTCCCACGCTGACTGCCAATAACTGCTAAAAATAGCAATCCGAGCAAATAGTGTCCGAACGAGCCCAAACGAAAGCCAACTGATTAAAATCTCACAACTGAAGCCAAGCCAAGCTCCATCAAGACCCTCTATCCATCCTATCAGCCTACGAGGGTCGCATAATAGGCTAAATCCACTGAACTATGATGCTCGCAAAATTGGGGACATTACAAATACTTTCCCACTTCTAAGTAGGAATGGATAAAGGTTGTGGCAGACTAGCAGTGTAAGTATGTCCATTTTTATTCTAATGTAACACTTGACACTTGCAGACATACTTAGTAATGTCTTCCTTCATACCCTTCCATGAGAATCTCTCATGGAATTGTCTGTATGTCTTGTAAAATCCAAGATGACTAGCCATAGGAGTGTCATGAAATGACTTTAAAATCTGCTCTTTCATTTTAGATTCAGGGACCAACATTATCCTCTCCTTATAGAATATCAAACCATATCTCACCCTATACTTGTCATCTTGCAAAGTACCATCTAAAATACTATTGGCAAGGACATTCTTAGGATAATCAACTTGTATCCCTTCCTTCCAATCTGCTGCTATTTCAAAAAAAGAGCAGAAATGAGCTCTCCTAAATAGTGCTTCAACCACCACATTCCATTTCCCTTTGACATATTTGATTTCAAAATCATAAGCTTGGAGTTTGCTAACCCACTTTTACTGTCTTTCACTTAGCTCACTCTGATTTAAGAAAGATTTCAGACTGTTATGATTAATTTTAACAATAAATTTTCCCCCAACAAGATATTGCTTGTACTTAGCCAAAGCATGCATTATGGCTAGCATCTCTTTAGCATAAGTAGAATAAATTTTCTCACTTCCCCTCAATTTTTTGCTCTCATATGCAATTGGGTGCTTATTTTGCATGAGGAAAGCCCCAAACCATCTCTTGAAGCATCACATTTGAGCTCAAATGGTTTAGAGAAATTAGGAATTGCCAATACAGGACACGAGCTCATCAGGTTATTAAACTGATCAAAATATTTTTGCATTGATTCAAACCAAGAGAAAGCCCCTTTCTTAGTCAAATCAGTAAGAGGGGCAACAACTTGTGAAAAGCCCTTGACAAACCTTCTATAGAACCCACACAAGCCAAAACAACCCTTCAGCTGAGTTAGATTAGTGGGTGGAGGCCAATCAAGTATTGCTTTGATTTTATCAGGATCAACATGAACACCATTAGTGTTGATAATATGCCCCAAATATAACAACTCAGTTATCCCAAACTCACACTTGGACTCCTTTGCAAAAAGAGACTCACTCTCAAGAATACTCAACACCTCATCCAAGTGCTTCAAATGCTCTTCGCATGATCTACTGAAAATAAGGATGTCATCAAAGAAGATCAACACATACTTATGCAGTTGTTTATTGAACACCCTATTCATGCATGTCTTGAAAGTAGTTGGTGCATTTGTCAAACCGAAAGGCATGAAAAGAAACTCAAAGTGGCCAAAGTGGCATCTGAATGCAGTCTTCTCTGCGTCCTCTTCTCTAACTCTAATCTAATGATATCCTAATCTTAGGTCTATTTTGGAGAAATAGACCACTCCATGTAGCTCATCTATGAGCTCATTAATATGTGGGACAGGGTACTAATTTTTAATTGTCTTCTTGTTTAATGCCTTGTAGTCCACACACATGCGCATGGTCCCATCCTTCTTCTCCACCAACACAATCGAAGAAGCAAATGGACTCTTGCTTGGCCTTATGTGCCCCATCTCCGAAAGCTCTTGAATAGTTTTCTCAATCTCATCCTTAAGTCTCTTAGGATGCCTGTAGGGTGTGGTGATCACGGGTTTGGCTGCCTCCTCTAGTTCGATCACATGCTCAATGCCTATATCAAAAGGCCTACCAGGAGGAATGCTACTAAATACTTTGTTTCACTTGGAAGGCAAAGCCTATATGTCTGGTGGATAGGACCTCTTCACTTTTTTTGTAGCCGTACGCATAATCACACACTCTGCTGCCCACTCAATTTGATCATGTCTGAATAGCCTCTCCATGCATTTAAAAGAGACCAGACGAAACCCTCCAATTGACATGCCCCTCAAGACCACATTTCTACCCTCTGATTTGAATTTTAGCTCCATAGTCTAAAAATTAAGAGTGATCTCACCAAGTGATTGGAGCCATTGTATCCCCATCACTGCATTGGTATCACCAATACTAACCACATAGAAGTCTTCCTTCACTTCGTACTGCAAACTCAATTGTGGAACCAACTTGGTGCAATTGATTGTAAATCCATCAACCACCATCACCTGAAATCCGCCTACCTCATGAGTTTGAAGGCCTCTATGAGAAACCAGCCCCTCATCAATCAATCAATGCAACCATCTGCTGCACCTTAAGCACTCCTCTAATGTGAAGCGATTCATTCTTTTGAAAGCAATGTAGTTGAGCAAGCTTCCCATCTTTTTCCTCTTCCTTTCCAACCACTTCAGGAGTCTTTTCCTCTTCACTTTCCTCTGAATCAGATTGTTGGTCTGATTTTTCTAATGCACTTTCCTCAGCAAAATAGTACTCTATTTGGTGCACCTTCCCCTTTGTGGTATACCTATGTCCTAATGTCCAAGGCGCCTTACATGTGAAACACAAACCTTTCTTCCTTAGGTCATTTAGTGTCTCTCTATTGATCCTAGTAACAGATTTCTTTGGCTATTCAAAGTCCCTTTTGAAATTTTTTTGTTCTTATTCTTCTTATGCAAAATTCCTTTGGTTTGAAATTTACCCTTGGAGGTGGAAGTTTCCATGTCTCTAGTCATCTTAATTGCTTCTTGTAGAGAAGCTGGATTAAAAGATTTAATCCAACCCCTAAGAGGATCGGATAACCCATCAATGAAGAGCACTACAAGCCTTCTCTCAAATAAATTTTTCAACAACATTGACAATCTCTTAAAATCTGCAACATAGGTATCCACTGAACCCCATTGTTTCAGTTGTGCTAACTCCTTAAAGCAAAGTTCTAGGTCCTTTTTATCAAACCTCTCTATTAGTTTTTTTTGTGAACTCTACATAAGAGGTAATTTGGGCATGAACCATAGTTATCATCCCATGGTGCCACCACTCATGAGCAACCCCGTCTAGGTGAATGGAAGCATACTGTATTGACTCCAACTCTAGCATGGGATTAAGAGTGAAATAAGTGTCCACCTTTTGGATCCAAGCTCTCGCTGAAATATTCCCTGACCCATCAAAGTAAGGAAGATTGAGTTTCCCAACTTTCCTACAAAGATCATTAGTCTGTTCTCCATTGCCCTTGTTGGGTGTATGCCTCATCTTGAGATCTATATAATCCCAACGTGATATGTCATGCTAGAAACCAGACCCTATATCCATCCAATCCTATCTAAATTGGTCTTGCATCTCAACTATTGTGAGCTCCTGATTGAGTTGTGTCTCTACTCTTGATGGAAATATAGGCATAAGAGGTCTAGCCATGGTTGCCCTATTCTGTTGATTGGCTGCTCCATGTTGACCCATACCATTTCCTTGCCCATTATTGCCTTTGTTACCTCCGTTGTTGACTCCCAATCGATTCAGTCCCTCAACCAATTGTGCTAGACGTTGATTGGTTTCCTGGTGTCCCCTAACCACAACATCCAAGAGAAGCATCATCCGATTTGGTTCAACATTTTCTCTTCCAGCTTCTTCACCCCTTTCACCCATGTTTTTGAAACTTGTTGATTCAACTGAATGTGATTCTATGTGTTGTCCCTCTTCCACAAAAAGGCAACTTTCCCACAACTACTCTTCTTTTCTCCTTAATCCCTCACAGTACCTTCTTTCTTTGTCACTAAGGCTCATAGGTTTGCTTCACCCACTGGCTGGCAGGAAGATTTGCACTTTGATACCACTGTAATGACTACCCCTAATTTTTTTTTTTTTAAAATAATAACCCAGTTTGCTATTGCACTGTTTTTTTATGGTTTGTGTTTGTTTTTTTCATGTGTCTTTCATGGTTTTCAATGCTTGCATGTAATAGATAGCATAAAGAGAGGAAACTGGAAAGAAACTTTGCTTAAAACAAAATGGAAATCACTTCATGCATTGAATATTTGATTACAACTCAAAAATCAGACTTTTTACTACATAAATCAGACCTGTTTTTAGCAGTCCAGACCTAATTAAAGCTTCTAACAGCAGTGTTATCACTTCAGATTTTTGCATCAATCATCATCAAGAATTAAGTCAACGAACTCCTTGTAGATCAGTGCCATTAACCAGCTCCATGCACTTCAACAAGGGCAGAAACAGGGACCTATACAATATCAGGTCAAAGTGCCCAGAAACCCCAAACTGTACAACCCTCCTAGGCTGGGTAACCCCCTTTAAAAATTCAGATTTAAATCATTAAAATCAATGTTGGGCATGAAATGGGATGCCTTGAAGAGAGGTATCCAATGAAGCGATACCTAGAATGAAGCCTCAAGCCAAAATGGAGTTATGGGCTTCTTTCCATTTTCTGTCCTTGGTAAAGATAATTTCCAAAACTTCAAAAAATGCTTCAGACCTCTGAAAACAGTCCTGAAACGCCTCCAAACCCAAACCAAAATGAATCCAAGAACTCAACACACCAAATACCAAAAACCCACTTCAAAAGTGCTAAAAAATATTCATCTTTTCACACCAAAATACTGTAAATCTAAAACTCTATGAAGCTCTAGGTGACCCCTGAAATGGAATCACTCAAACCCCGGCTAGGTTGGGTCTTCCACCACCGAAACCAACTCTCAATGATGAAGGTTTTTGTCCTCAACACGCAACAGTAGACCTCTCGAAAAAATCCAGCAGCATCTTGTTATGTTGTCAACTGAGAGATATCCAAATGAAGCTTTATTGAGCCAAGAAGGAATTAGGGCAACCAAATTCAAATTTTCTTTCCCTCCAAAAGCCAATGCCCCCTCACATGAGCTTTTTAATTAAAATAATTCAAATTATCTCCCTTGGGCATCCTTGCTCACAAGGAAACTATTCCACTTTTGTTTCCTTCTAAAACAATGTTAAGTCATTACATTAGGCTCCAAAGTGCTTTTTACATGACCCCTTGACCCGTTCACTTAAGTTAAAGAAACTTTATTAAAATAATTGAAGTGAGAAATACAAATAATAATTAAATCAAACCTTAACCATACAAATGCCCAAATTGGAAATAGACACTGCTGAAGTAGCCTTGGCCAGGACCAGTTACCTAAAATAGACTTACTATTTATAGCACTACTAAAAATAATAAATACTCCAAATCACCAAACTAGCATAAAAACTGATAAACACTATGACTTACTATAAATAGTAAGTGATGGAAATGGCCCCTTGCTAAAAATAGAAAGCCTTGCTCGAAACACTAAAAACCACCACAAAAAGAAACTGGTTCTAAGTCACCTTACCAAACTCCGCTTAGCCTACGAGAACTCTAGAATAGGCTAATGGACAACTCCACTGCTCAGAGGCAAGGAGGGGACATAGGCAAAGAGGGGACATTACAAATAGTAGACTGATAGATATTATTATTTTGTAATTTTGATTTTTTCTTTTTTGCTATGTTATCGAGTTCTTCTAAAAAGCCCAAAGAACCTACTACGAGAGCGTTTGGGAGCGAAAGCGGGCTGGGGAGCTGCTGGGAGTGCTTGGGCACCCCCGAGTTCCCTGTAGGTTCACTCTAGACAAACCCATAGGGAACCCAAGGGTGCTCGGGTGCTCCCAACAACTCCCCATCCCGCTCCCAATTGAATGTCAAGAGCTATGCCATAGACTCATTAGAAGTTGATTAGTTTTTTTAACGCCTCTGAATTGCAATGCTAATAATAAGCCTAAACAATGAAGCTTATGCCAGATTTATATGAGTTTGTGTATCACCCATAGAATTTTTTAAACCATGCATGAATACATAACTAGGCATGATGTGTCAAAGCATGCATACATTTATGTATGATACTCAGAATATAAGCACATCAAGATTATGGGTTTGCGTATCAAATACTTTGGGGGCCTAGACCAATACTACTTCTATATTTGACGCTTTGGTATTTAGTTGTGTACCTATAATTTCTAATTTGAATTTTGTATCTTGTTGTTAAATGCTCATTGTTTCATTTTGTTTTAATTCTTAGTATGATGAATATATAATATTAATGTGTTTTAATGAGAAATCTATAAGGTTGACATATTTATGTTATAGATTTACTTAATTTCTTTTGAAAGAAATCTGAATTTAATTTTATGTTTAATATATATTATAATTTGATACATCGTGTAAGTTGTAGCCACACTCTGAAATTTCAAAACTATCACACACAATATCCACACTTGCAAACATTGCTAACTATTGAGCTTATTAATGAATAAGCATCATCTATTGATTCTATCAATTCCCATAATGATTTAATGATGATTGATGATTGATTAAGTATCATACTATTAAATGTATTTACAATTTTGTATATTTTTTTTTTTGCATATATATATATACATACATACATGCATACATATATACATACATATATATATACATACATACATACATACATATATACATATATATATACATACACATATACATATATATACATATATATACATATACATATATACATATACACATACATATACATGTATATATATACGTGTATGTATATATATATATATATATACAGCCGTACCCACACGTATCATACTCAAGGAAAAAAAATCGCCATACCTGTATACCAGTATTCCATACCCATGTCCGTTCCCATACCAAAACCGGCAACTTTAGCTTTTTTGTTAAACTTTTTGTATATTCAAGAAATTGTTTGAAGGATTTGTTGACAATTTATCAACGTGAGGTAGTTTAAAGCCAAAAATTTAAGGGGAAAATCATTTTTGTTTTAATGTTTTGCTAAGTGAGTGCTGAAAAAGGAGAGGAATAGCAAAAATAACAATGCAAGGGGGCTTAGTATTGGAAAAATTTTAATAAACAAAATAGAGAAAAGGGTAAAACATTGAGTTTTTTGGGTGCCAAGGAGGAAAGCTTTTCTTCTTGCTTAACCCATGTAGGAGGAAAGATTCTAGGGTTTATTGTTTGTTGGCTGCATTGAAGGAGAGCTTCATGTATGGCACAAGATCATCACCCTACTGCTTGGATTCAAACCATGTTTCAGCTTGCTTCATGAAGATTGCCCACATTGCGGAAGTTTTAAGAGATGAAAGGGGCATATGTGCTTGCATTGAAAGGCTCCAGGCATGCATTTACATCATCCACATTGCTGAACCTGTGCATATTTTCCTTATTTTCTGCCAAGTATGTCTCTTTTGTAAATGATGGGTTGTTGTTGAAGTTTACCTTTAAATACAAGAATTCATAAAGCATTGAAAGTGCAGTTAACAAATGTAAAAATCTCATTGAATAAACAATCATTAATGAGGTTAAAAGCATTTTTTGTTAAAGATGAAGAGAAATAAAACCCTTGAGGGAAGCAAGTAGAGCAGCAATCTGTTAAAAATAGAGGGCAGATACAAGGTAAAAGGTGATCATGATAATAATATGATGAAGTTAGGATACAATGGAAATAGTTTTGTAGGTTTTTGAAAAGACAGTCATCAAATGGTGTAATCTCAAATGAATGTAGACTTGAGAAAGCTTGGTCACAAGAAGAAGAAAAGTGCATTCCTGAGCAATTAGATTTTCCAAATCCTGAAAAGAAGCAAGTATAGCGAGTTATAAACCCTGTCTACTGCCAATCATTTTGTCAAATGATGAAGGTTTTATATAAAACCTATCAAACATTACTGACTGTCCTAAATATTTCCAAAGCACTTGTAATTTTTGTCAAGAGGTCAGCTCTCTGAAGGTAGAGAAAGAGGAATAAATCTGAGTGGAGGGAAAAAGCAAAGAAAGCAAAGAACACAGATTGCACATTCTTTATATCAAGATGCCGACATTTATTTTCTTTGATGATCTTTTTAGTGCTGTTGATGGACATACTGGGACTCACATTTTCCAGGAATGTCTACTTGGTATGCTGGATTTAAAAAAACTGTAGTCTATATCACTCACCAAGTGGAGTTTTATATGCAGCCGACCGCATTCTGGTAATGTGAGATGGTGAGATTAGCCAGGCTGGAAAAATATGGTGATATACTAAGGCAGTGTCTATAAATCACAGCAAGAAAGAAATAGATAAGAAAGGCAGAAGTTCACTGCTAGTGCAAGATGAAGAAGAAGATTTAAGGACAGGGGAGAGGAATGAAAGGTGGAGTTTCAGCTATCTCATAAACTGAGATTTACAAATTATAATGTGTAGATTGC
Organism: Sequoia sempervirens; assembly: GCA_007258455.2. Classification (NCBI taxonomy): domain Eukaryota; kingdom Viridiplantae; phylum Streptophyta; class Pinopsida; order Cupressales; family Cupressaceae; genus Sequoia; species Sequoia sempervirens. Next base: position 10,178 of record VDFB02005071.1, read on the forward strand.
TCTAGATGGTCATAAGTTGGTGAAAACAAAAATGGTAGATCAGAGTGACCATGCACAAGTTAGTAAGGAAGTGACCTGTAGATGCAAGTGACAGGTTAAAGGAAAGAAAGAGCATAGGTTTTGAAAATCTTGAGGACATTCCAATATAATGGCAGTCATAGTAAAAAGGCAGAGTTTACAAACTTAGAGGTTTATGCAGATCAATGTATGATGAGTTCTTTTAAGAAAAGATTTGTTGGTAGGCTTGTACAAGGGAAAAGGATCATGAAGACTGTAATCACAATGAGCAGATGGTAAAAGACAGTCCAATGCTATGAAGAGGGACTTCACCCCATGAAGGACAGTCACATGAAAGCCAGTTTTGACAAATCCTTAGCACATGATTCCATGAAAAGTTCCATAGAGGGAAGGCTTGAAGCAGTGAAAAACCTATAAGAGATCAGTTGCTTATACAAAGGTTTTGCTTTAAATTGAATTATGCTAATAAATATAGGGATTTGAAAACCTGTGCAGTCACTAAAAGTCTTAAGTTCTCTGAAGAAAGGCATGACTGTTGTAAGTTGAGAAAAGTTTTTTGATTGGTAAAAGACTGTCCCTACAGTCAAGAATTATGCCAAAACCTAGTGATCCTTAAAACCCTAGAAGGATGTGGTAGGGATCAAAGTTTCCCTGGTCGTGGTAGAGGCTTTGTTGACAGTCCAGTAGAAGATAGTAGCAACTATGTAGAAACCCCTGTTCCCGCTAACTTCTGAAACTGTGTGTTTTTTATTGTTTTTGTGTATTTTGGTTTTTTTGGTGTTTTTTAGTGCATAAAGGTAAAATGCGATTTTTAAAGAAAATGATGTAAAATCTCTAATAAATGCAATAAGTCCAGATCTAACATTAAAGGACTCAAGAAACCACTGCTAATGATTGTATTATTTTTCTAAGGCTATTACAATGATAAATATCTGACATGCAGGCAAGATAAAACAAAATTATCAGATTAAAACCTGATTTGCAGCCTCCTGTGAAAAGCCATGAATGGTACGGCCAACATACAATCCTTCTTTCCCCTGTGCCTGATGATCCAGAACGAATCCAGATGCAAGTGCGCCCCTGTATGTGAAGACTGAAGGTCAAAAGGTGAAGCGCATTTCTCAAGGTGACAGGTACGGCCTGGTACAAGGCAGTACGGCCCAGCAACAGCCTGGTACGGCTCAGCAACAGCAAGTACAAATTTGTACAGATCTTAGGAATAATGTCTGAAGCTTGAAAAATGGGCGCCATGAAATATGCTAACCAATTTTTTCGAAGAAGTAACACAACATAACCAGCAATAGATGATTGGATTAGCGTTAGCCTCAAACTGAAACTGAACTTGAATTGAAGAAACTAAACTAGAATTGAAGAACTACTCAACGTCAAGAATGTGCACTCAAGATCCCACTGAGGGCGAGGTGCTAACATATGACGGAGTCTAGAAAATTGAAATTATAAACTGATAGGCGGATAACCAGACATAGAAAACATTTCCTCGCTACCACCAAACAGTGGGGGGAAAAATTACAATTAAGCACAATTCATCCGCTGCGGCAGGCATCCACAGAGCTGTGGGGATTCACCACTATGAAGTGGGTATAAGAGTGTTACAAATAGATTGTCCACACTGGCGGTAAACCATCTAGGGGTAATTTAATGACAAAACAGAAAAGTAAATTGCAGAAATGAAAGAATGGTTGGATTAGTAATGCTTAATCTCAACCTTACAAATAAAACTCTGCAAATTACTAAGTACAATTGATAAGGAATGAACCTTAGATATAAGTATGAACTTTTACAATTGATATAACACTCAAATACTGAAGTATATGCCAAAAAATGGAAATTGCAACAATCTGATATAAAAATCAGTGTTCTGGAAATTTATAACAGCAGACTGTGAAATCATGAAAATGCTCATAAGTTGACCAATTTACCTCCGAATGATGTGAAATCAATTGCAGATGCTCTCTAGAGGATAGACGCCCAAGACAAAGTCCAGAAACCACGACCAAAGGCTCCCAATTATTTAGCACGGATTCCAATGCATCACCAAATGGTACGGCCTCTTGAGAAAATCGATTTTACAAGATAAAATCAACAACTTGAAATTAAATTCTGATTTTTTGAGGAAGGTGGCGCCTCAAGTCAACAATTGGATTGCTCAAGTACCCAGAACGAAATAAAATTCACTCCAAAAGTTATGAACAGAAATCAGCTTCAGCTATAGCAAAACCAGGAAATTCAAAACTGTAGAATACTCCAAAATTCTTCAATCTTTGATGCTCAATCTGCTAGTCTGATGTGAGAAGCAGCAATGTTCCAACTAGGTGTTGTATTTCAAACACGAAATTGGGAAGGGGCTAGGAGGTAGCATCCTCGAAGCAACAGCAAAATATCCAGTCATTTTGACAGCATAATAGTAAGGTAAACAATGGATGAAATGCTGTAGCAAAAGCCTTCAATAAATAAGAGCTCAACAAAACTCTTCAATTGCCTGAGAAGCAGCTCAAAAGACACAAGAGACCTTTCCAATTCCCAAGCCCAGTCAACTTCTCAAGTGGCGTCCCAAAAGCCTCCAAATATTTCACTTTATTCAAATAATATAAAAGTGGCGTCCACTTTTGCTCAAGGAATAAAGTTCTTAATAAAATTAATAAAGCTCTTTATGAAGGCATACCCTTCATGGCCCCACTTTAAAAACAACTTAAGTTATCTCCTTAGGCCAAGGGGGTGCCAACAGAGAATTAAAACATAATGCCTTTAATTAAATATTTTTCACCAAATAAAGCTCTCTGAAGACCAAGCCATAATAACAACTGCTCCAACTGAAAAAGACTTAATGAAAGCTGACAACCGAACCACTGCCAAAATTAGTATTTACTAAAAATAGTAAATACCTAGAAATGCCACAAATCTCCAAGCAAGGAAACCCTAATTTCACTTCTGATCAACCTACGGATTTCCAGAAATAGGCTATCAGTCAAAGAAGAGCGTATGGCCAAAATGGGGACATTACAGTCCGCCCTTCCCAAAATTGCTTGTCCTCAAGCAATGCCACAACACTCCAAACTGATCCCACCAAACATGTAGGATCCCGGGGTCCCAAGTCCATCTCGGAAAGGTTCCATCATGCTGATGCTGCTCTACTCTGATCACACAAATGAAATCACTGCACCAGAACTGCACAAACCATCCCTGCAACCTCAAGGAGATAACATGCCTAAAATTCAAACTGAAAAACATGGAAGGAATGGAATCAAAATGTAGCAGCATCTCCTGCCCAATAAACTCTGAGGAATTAACATCTGCGATGTTAATGTCAATCACCATCCTGAGAATAAAGAAGATTACTCTAAACAACTCAAATATATTCTCATCAACATCATTTCTCAAAGCGTCAAACCATATCACATCAACAAAGGTAACTCCATCATAGCTATTTGTAAAAGAATAAACAGCCCTTTGCATGTTCATAACAGCCGCATCATCAAAGCTCCTCAAGGATGTATAATGCCTCTTCTGAATAATTCTAATATATGCAAGAAAATTTATGAAAAATCCCACTAAAATCTCAAAAGTCTCAAATAGTTGAACCCAAACAAGCAAGGGTTCGCTGCCCCAAACACAGCTGCCTATGAAAACTGAAATGAACCTCTCAAAATCTGATTTTAAGAAAATCATCATGCAATGAACTGAACAGTTGCTGCAATACTGAAAATCAACGTCCATAATAGAATAATTGCTCACGACCAAGGCTGAAAACATCTTCTCAAGAAACTCCAAACCAACATTAAACCATCATTTGTTTGAAATATCTCTCCAATTCACCAGTTGATGAGCAAAAAGAACCTTCAAAAAATTCCTCTTTCTACTTGTAACAATCTCCATCAAGCCATATTGAGGATTCCAAACATGGATACTCAACTGAAAATGTTCTCCAATGCATATGAAATAGTACACAACACTTCTCCAAGTACAAATCAAGGTAAAATGCAAACTCAAGAATTTAGAGTCTTCTTTGATAAACCCATGTAGCCCACCCATGAAAACATCAACATTAATGGAGCGCAAAACAAAAGTTGTCCTCAATTCCCATTCCCTCAAAGGACTAGGATGGGCCAAAACATCACTCAACTCAAGAGATAGATTGTTAAGAAAGTAAATAATTTGTTTAGGTTCAACTTTCTCCCAAACTTTATGAGTAATAAGTCTAGAATCTTTGCTTATTGCTGTTGCAATGGAGTGACCAGCAGCTACCACCAAATCAAGAATGAAAGACTCAACATTAGAGTTCAAAGAAATCTGCAAACAAGAGTAGGAACCACTGCTGCAATATTGAAAATCCACATTCATCTTGACCAAATTGCTCGAACACAAGGGTGGAAACACCCACTCTAAGAGTTCCATTACAGCCAAGAACCATTCTTTGCTCAAAATTTCTCTCCAATCCATTTGTTGATAAACAAATGGAATCATCAAGTGGCTGATAAGAAAGGAGAAAACACCATTAATTTTGAAAGTTTGATCCTTATCCCTCCAATGAACCTTCCTACCATACCCCAAAATATTTTTCACAACAAATTTCTGAGTACCAATCAACTCCAATTGCACACCCAGAAAATTATTGACTTCTTTGGTAAACCATTGAAGTCTATCCAAGAAAGCTTCAAAAACAAGGGACCCTGAAACAAACATCGTCTTCAAATCCTTCTTCCAAGAAAAGATAGTGTGAGCATTACTCAATCCAAAGGATAAACTGTCAGGCATGTAAACAATATGTCTTACCAAAACATGTTTTAACACCTTGGTGTGAAAGATGGGGAAGTTGTCATGAATCAACACTTCCCATATGGAGACTGAATTCTCTAAACCTCTTATGCATTCACTTACAAGCAAACTTGGAGGATTATCAATCACAGAATATATCTCGTCCCTACATTCTCTGAGAAGTTTGAGATCAACTAGCTGGTCTCCTACCTCCATTACACCCAACTGAACATTCGCTAACATGCACTTTGTTGATTCAAGCTCATGGCTGCAAGCTATCACTTCTTGAGGCAAGTTCTTTTCCCAACTCAAGAGTTCACACTCTTGATTTACCTTCCAATTACCATCATCATCATGAATCTCCTTCATCATTATGGAGTTCATTAATACCTTCAACTATTTGCTTGATCTCCATAATCCTTGTATCAGCTTCTTGTCCTTCAAGTGTGGCTGCAATAGGAGTTGGATTTTCTCCCTTGCATAAAGAGTGATGAGCTAAGGAAAGATCAAGACAAAGCCTATCAACCTCATTCTCCTTCTCTTGATAGGCATCATAGGTCTCTTCTGCAAACTTAATAGCATTATCTCTATCTGAGAGCAAATGCAAATAATCTATCTTTAATGATTCCAATGCTTCTTTGATAGTTTGCAACTTGGAAAGAGTGACTCCTTTAACTCTATTTTGTCTCTCTTCAAACTGAAACTTCCAGTAGAGTTCTTCAACAAAATTGTGTGTGCTATCAAATCTTGATAATGCTTTAACAATTTTCTCTTCTGAAACCATTAAGTTATCCTTCAAAACTTGCAGCTCTTTAGGCCCATGATCGAAATCAGCAAAGAAGCTTTGCTCATCAAACATCAACTTTTCTGATTTATTTTCTTTGACTTGATTCTCAAAATCAGCTTCCTTCCTAACAGCAATATTTTCAAACAATGAATCATTATTGATTGATTCTCTTAAAGTCTTGGTAGCAACATACTCTGCTTTAGTGGCTACTACTACCTCAAAGGAATCTTTATGGAGCTTTGCCAAACAAGCTTCTTCATCAAAGACAATGTCTTCTCCAATGACTTCATAGCTTGAAATACAAAATGAATTTTGAACTTTATCAGGATCAAAGGGAAATTTATCCCACTCAAGTTCTTTAGCATACCTTGGTGCCATCTCACCAGGATCCCAAATGCAAAAGGGTTGATTGTAATGATCAACAGGAACAAGATCTTCATGCTCCTCTTGGATTGTTGACTCATTGAATGAGTCACTCCTCATTCCATTCAAACTGAAATCTTCATCGGTAACTTCCTCCAAGAGCTTAGTTTGATGATCAAGCTCACTACCACCTTCGCCACCGTCATCATACTGGAAATAAGAGTCATCAAAGCTGGCTGCTTTGATTAATTTATCATTTTTATCTTCAACAAACCCATCATGAATAGATGTGTTGCTGATTTTATCATTAGCATCCACATACATACCAAAGAAATCTTCTTGGTCACTTGTCATAAATTCTTCATATGTATTCAAAATTGATGTTGCCTCCCTACACTCACCCTCAACATGTGCGGACAACTGCATATCAATAGGTATTTCTTGAGAAACAACCTTACAATCATTGAGAAACAATATTTTATTTCCGACTTCTGCATTAATGACTACCTCATTTTTCTGCTCTATCTTCCTCATGTGTGGCTTCAATTTTCTATCACACTGAATGAACAAATCTCTTATCAACATATCAGCAGTAGAGGAATCCTTTCCTTCTTGTTCATGAATGTTTAACAGAAAAGTTAAGACGGATTTTGGAATGTCATCCATCTCATTGATAGTTAAAATTAAAATGTTTCTCATTGCTGCAACTACATCCTCTTCTTGTTCACTCCAAGTTGAAATAAAGAGGTAATGGATCAAATAATATATTTGATCTTGCATACCCAATTCAACCAGCAAAATACTTGTTTTGAGTTCAGAAAACATCTTCAATATAGTAGCTCTTCTGGAGTACTGATTGCTATCAATTTCATCAAGGTCTTGAAAACTTTCCACTATCATATTTAATATGGTCTTCATAGTTTCAACCTCATAGGGCAATTGGGGAATTACAATTCTTATTATCTCCATGAAACAGGAAGAAATCAGTAGCTTGGTTTCTTCATCAGGATGCCCCAACCAATAGGGCTGGTTCAAATAATTCACTGTAGGAGCTAGGGCCAACTCCATTTTCTCTGAAGGTGATTGCTTCACTTGTCTCAAACATTGTTCTAACAAATGAAGAATGTTTTGTTCATCTTCTCTTGACTGAAATTCTTTACCAAGTCTCTTTCCAACCATAAAGAGAGTCTCTGCCAACTTCATCTCTTCATTAGCCATGCCTAACTGCCAACTTCTGGATACCACAAGGAGCTGAACTAAAATCTGCTCTGACTATCGGTGTAGTACCGGAGATCTCTGTCACTCATCTGATACACAACTGCAAATTTGCCACAGGATGGCAGGGTAACCTGGCTCTGATACCACTGAAATATGCTAACCAATTTTTTCGAAGAAGTAACACAGCATAACCAGCAATAGATGATTGGATTAGCGTTAGCCTCAAACTGAAACTGAACTTGAATTGAAGAAACTGAACTAGAATTGAAGAACTACTCAACGTCAAGAATGTGCACTCAAGATCCCACTGAGGGCGAGGTGCTAACATATGATGGAGTCTAGAAAATTGAAATTATAAACTGATAGGCGGATAACCAGCCATAGAAAACATTTCCTCGCTACCACCAAACAGTGGGGGGAAAAATTACAATTAAGCACAATTCATCCGCTGCGGCGGGCATCCACAAAGCTGTGGGGATTCACCACTGTGAAGTGGGTATAAGAGTGTTACAAATAGATTGTCCACACTGGCGGTAAACCATCCAGGGGTAATTTAATGATAGAACAGAAAGTAAATTGCAGAAATGAAAGAATGGTTGGATTAGTAATGCTTAATCTCAACTTTACAAATAAAACTCTGCAAATTACTAAGTACAATTGATAAGGAATGAACCTTAGATATAAGTATGAACTTTACAATTGATATAACACTCAAATACTGAAGTATATGCCAAAAACTGGAAATTGCAACAATCTGATATAAAATGAGTGTTCTGGAAATTTATAACAGCAGACTGTGAAATCATGAAAATGCTCATAAGTTGACCAATTTACCTCCGAATGATGTGAAATCAATTGCAGATGCTCTCTAGGGGATAGACGCCCAAGACAAAGTCCAGAAACCACGACCAAAGGCTCCCAATTATTTAGCACGGATTCCAATGCATCACCAAATGGTACGGCCTCTTGAGAAAATCGATTTTACAAGATAAAATCAACAACTTGAAATTAAATTCTGATTTTTTGAGGAAGGTGGCGCCTCAAGTCAACAATTGGATTGCTCAAGTACCCAGAACGAAATAAAATTCACTCCAAAAGTTATGAACAGAAATCAGCTTCAGCTGTAGCAAAACCAGGAAATTCAAAACTGTAGAATACTCCAAAATTTTTCAATCTTTGATGCTCAATCTGCTAGTCTGATGTGAGAAGCAGCAATGTTCCAACTAGGTGTTGTATTTCAAACACGAAATTGGGAAGGGGCTAGGAGGTAGCATCCTCGAAGCAACAGCAAAATGTCCATAGTCATTTTGACAGCATAATAGTAAGGTAAACAATGGATGAAATGCTGTAGCAAAAGCCTTCAATAAATAAGAGCTCAACAAAACTCTTCAATTGCCTGAGAAGCAGCTCAAAAGACACAAGAGACCTTTCCAATTCCCAAGACCAGTCAACTTCTCAAGTGGCGTCCCAAAAGCCTCCAAATATTTCACTTTATTCAAATAATATAAAAGTGGCGTCCACTTTTGCTCAAGGAATAAAGTTCTTAATAAAATTAATAAAGCTCTTTATGAAGGCGTACCCTTCATGGCCCCACTTTAAAAACAACTTAAGTTATCTCCTTAGGCCAAGGGGGTGCCAACAGAGAATTAAACCATAATGCCTTTAATTAAATATTTTTCATCAAATAAAGCTCTCTGAAGACCAAGCCATAATAACAACTGCTCCAACTGAAAATGACTTAATGAAGGCTGACAACTGAACCACTGCCAAAATTAGTATTTACTAAAAATAGTAAATACCTAGAAATGCCACAAATCTCCAAGCAAGGAAACCCTAATTTCACTTCTGATCAACCTACGGATTTCCAGAAATAGGTTATCAGTCAAAGAAGAGCGTATGGCCAAAGTGGGGACATTACACGCCAATACTATAGATCCCTTTCCGGATGATTTTCTGACCAAAACCCTGAAGATAGAAAACTCTATGAAGCTCTGTGATAACTTCTGAATGATGTTATCTCTCTGATTGGCAATAAATCAGCTGGTATTTCACAGCCTCTGAATCGCACACAGTGAAGATTGCACGTTCTCCAATGCAAGTTGAAAACTGGAACCCTTGGCTCTTTTCTCAGAAGAAAAAACTCAGCAAAAATTCGACTTCAATCATAATGGCTCGAATTCCAAAGAAAAACCCTTATATTCCTCAAAGGTGCGACTTTTCTCAATTAGGTATCATTTAAATAAATTCGAACTTTTCCTTTAAATATTTCAATAGTTTCAATCACATTTTTAATTATAATTTATAATTAAAAATGGCCCCTTCAATGATGGTCGACCCCCTTCAGCAAAATCACTTAAGTTATAATATTTAAAATATTATAACTTTATAATATAAGCTCCGAATAATTAATATTTAATTAATCAATTAAATATTAATATCTCCCTCGAAATATATCCGATTCACGAACCGTCTGAAGCTGGCGAATAAGTGAGTGATTCTGCACATGACCAAACCATATTGCTAAAAATAGCAGGGGTGCCTCGCTGAGTGCCAAATACTGCTAAAAATAGCAATTCAGGCAAATGGTGTTGAATGAGCCCGAGAGCGAAGCCAAGCTGATAAAATTGACAACCCGAAGCCAAGCCAAGCTCAAATCCAAGACCCTCTATCCATGCTCGGCCCTCACGAGGGTTGCATAATAGGCTAATCATCGACTCACGAGAGATGTCAACGGAAGGGACATGTGATCCGCCCCTCTGAAATTCCTTGTCCTCAAGCAATCTCAGCTCCGGATCTTTGCCGCGAGGAATATCCTGGCTCTCCCATGTAGCATCGCTGCTTGGCAAATCTCCATTTCACCAAATATTCCTGATAGTCCTCGCCATTTTCTCTCTGTACTCCAGGATAGACTCAGGTATTAGAATCAACTTTCCCTCATCATCTAAGGGAGGTAAAACTGTAGAAGGTACCACACGGTGTCCCAACGCCTTCTTGAGACGTGACACGTGAAAAACATTGTGGACCTTGCTCTCTGCCGGAAGCTCTAGCTCGTAAGCCACCTCTCCAACCCACCTCAGGATCCTGAAAGGACCATAATATCGTGGCTTAATCTTCTCTGAACCACTCTTCCTAAGAGTAGACTGACGGTAGGGCTGCAGCATAAGATAAACCATGTCACCCACCTCAAAAGACCTCTCTGTCCTCTTCTGATCTGCGTACTGCTTCTGCTGATTCTGTGCCTTAGCAATATTCTCCTTGAGAGCCCTCATAGTGTCACGACTCTCTGCAGCAAATCTCGATTTTCGGCACTCACATCACTTTCGGTAGCAAATCCAGCTAAAACCTCGCATAGCATTACAAAGCGCCGCCGAAGGGGGACATCCCGAATGGTCATGTGGAAGGTAGTATTATAGCAATACTTGCACAGATATATCCACTTGACCCACGCCTTTTGCTGCCCTGCAATATAGTTCCAGAGGTAACCTTCCACCCATTTATTCACTATCTCCGTTTGACCATCGGTCTGTGGGTGGTAACTAGTGCTCGGTGTAAGCTTCGGTCCTAGAAGTCGAACACCTCATGAGTGACTCAAGAGCCGACTATCACATCTCACTATGCTCGAGGGCAGCCCATGTAGTCACAACCTCCGCGGAAGAAGACCTGCGCTACGGTAGCCAGGTACGTGTAGAGTAATTGATGTCGGAAGAAGTGGGCATACTCCGTTAGCCGATCCACAACTACATATATGCAATCTCGTCCTTGGGCTTTAGGCAAGCCCGTAATGAAATCCATCGACAGGCATTCCCACTTCCTATCAGGAATCGGAAGTGGCTGCAATAATCCCTCACAGGATCGGTGTTCTGCAGCATTATGGCGACAAATAGGGTATAGAACATCACGCCTTAGAAGTCGCCATTGTGAATCTCTCGAATCTGTCTATACGTTTTGAAGTACCCAGGATGTCCTGCTGTAGGTACATCATGAAAGGCTCGCATGATAGTGTTCTTCATCTCTGAACCTGGGATCAAATAAATCATGTTCTTGTAAACGATCAAGTCATTCACAAGCGTGTATTTGGTGTCAATCATCGATCCCTCAACAATACTGGATGCCCAAGTATCCTTGGCATACTCTGCCACAATCAAATGCCTCCAATCCTTTGTAATGTGAACCATAGAGCTCAGATAAGGCCTGCGTGAGAGAGCATCAGCCACTACATTCTGGGTGCCTTTGATGTAAGAGATATCAAAGTCATATGCCTGCAATTTGCTCACCCACTTCTGCTGATGATCATTGAGATCTCGCTGCCCCAGGAAATGCCTCAAACTGTTGTGGTCAGTTTTAATGCAAAACTTACTGCCCACAAGATACTGTCTAAATTTTGCCAAGGCGTGCATTATAGCTAGCATCTCCTTATCATAAATACTGTAGAGCCTCTCTGGCCCTCTGAGTTTACGGCTCTCATACACAATAGGGTGCTTGTCCTGCATAAGCACTGCTCCAATGCCCTCACCAGAAGCATCACACTGAAGCTCAAAAGGCTTCAAAAAATCTGGTAGTGCCAACACTGGACACGTAGTCATCAGCTCCTTGAACCTCACAAAACACTCCTGTGCCTCAGGAGTCCAACAGAATGCACATTTTTTCAACAAATCCGTCATAGGTGCTGCATGACGTGAATAACCATTCACGAATCTGCGATAAAATCCACACAAACCAAGAAATCACCATGAGCTGTAGCCAGGTTAAGCGGGTAAAGAATCAGTCGTGGATCTGGATCAAATCAATCAATCATTGAAATCAGATCAGATAAATCGATCCTCTATCTGTAAATAAGAATGTCATCGAAGAAGACAAGTACATATCTCCTCAGCTGTGAATGGAAGACCCTATTCATGGTGGACTGAAAAGTAGCTGGAGCATTGGTTAGCCCAAATGGCATCACCACAAACTCGAAGTGCCCACAATGACAACGAAAAGCAGTCTTCTCTACATCCTGCTCACGAACTCTGATCTGGTGATATCATGACCTCAAGTCTATCTTCGTGAAATAGCATGCACCATGGAGCTCATCAATAAGCTCATCTATACGAGGTATTGGGTACCTGTTTTTGATAGTCCTCTTATTCAAGACTCTGTAATCTATGCACATGCGGAGGGTGCCATCCTTCTTCTTCACCAGAACAACTGAAGAAGCGAATGGTGATTTACTAGGTCGAATGTGACTCATAGCAAGCAACTCCTTGATCGTCTTCTCTATCTCATCCTTTGTGATGTCCCCTCGCTAGACAGTTCTCGGGAACAGTGTGTTAGCCCTTTATTGGACCCTTGTGGGCTAGCCAGGTTGGTTAGAGGGTCAGTGGTACATTTTGGAGAGTTGGATCGTTTTGGTTTTCAGAGCTCAGTGACTGGTTCACAGCAGGCGTTGGCATTTCAGGAGTCCACAGCTTCTGACGGCACGGGATTATCCTGAGTTTTGAGCGAGTTATGGAATTTTAAGTGATTAAGTTAATTATTTAACTTAATGTTTTATTAAAGTCACATCGACTTTAATATATTTAATATCACTTAAAAAATGTTCAAAAGGAGATTTAATATTTTAATGACATAAAATATTAAAAAGGTGCGCTCAAGTATTAAGTGGAAAACTATGGAAAAGGACTTAATACAATTTTAAAAGATTTTAATGATTAAAAAAGGCGTATTCTTCTTGAAATGCGTGCCCTTTTGGGTATAAAGCATTTCTCTGGCAAATGAAACTCTTCTTTTGACTATTTCAATTTGCCTTGTGCTATTTTCTCCTGTGCATTCTCCTGTGACCAGGGTTTGAACATTTGTCCATTGAGGAATGATAACTCTTCAGTGTTGAGTGCTTTTGAGGCTGTGAAAGATCAGCTGAATCAGTACAGTTGAGAGCTTCACACAAAGGTTCTACAGTTGTAGACAGAGATTATATATATACAGTTGTTTGTTCTTTGCAATAAATGAGGGTTTCTTCTTGGTGGCGCATCCTCCTTCAGAGTCAGAGGCCTCCAGCAGAGTTTCTTTACATTCTTTCCTTGGTCGTATATTTACCTTGGTTTTGTGTGCCTCTCTAGAAAAGGCGTGTGAAGGGTTTTAGAGAAACGCCTTCCTTTTTGATCATTTCAGTGCTTATTCTTTGGCGTCCAGCATTTCTAAGGCATTGTATCCAGTTTCTGAGCAGGAGAAATGAGTTCTGGAGATCTGGCGTGCTCATATGCTTGATTTCAACTTTTCCGGCTGTAGATCTGGCAACTTCTTTATTTAAATAATCTGGAGCTATTTTGGTATGTGTATCATTTGCATTCTATTTGTCTCTATATAATAATGCAATCTACACTCTTTCTGAAGCGAATAGTGTTAATTTTCATTTTATGAGCAATATGATGTGCGCCCCTTCTCTTCTGTCTATTAAGAATTCTCTAAAAAACTTAAAATACACCTAAAGACTTAAGAAAATTGGGGTTTGAGGTTGAGAGCCAGCAGGGCTCATCACAGTGGTATCAGAGCATTCAAACATCATTGTCAAGTGCCAAAAACCAAAACCACAGCAATCAAAAGTTTATATCAGCATATATCAGCTTTACATGACAAGTGTTTAACAAAATTCCCAAGGCAGAAATTGAAAGGTTTTGAGTCTATATTAGCAGGGGCTCATCACAGTGGTATCAGAGCACTGATCCTGCCAGCTTGTGGGGTTAGAGAAATTTATGAAGTCACACAGAGAGGGTTTTGACAAGTTTTATTCCAGAGGGGGTCCTAGAAACCAGAGGGGTGATAAAAATCCTTTCCCACCATTTCCGTTTGCAGATCAGGAGGAATTAGATTGGGAAAATATGGCGAACAGAGCAGGTGAAAGTTCTCACAGGAATCCTTGGGATGATGAGGACAGAGAGGCTAAAGACGTGCTCAGAGGTATGGTTGCAGGGCAAGAACAGGTGGCAACTATTCTTCAACAACTCAGCACAAATGTCCAAAATTTGACCATTAATAGAACTCAGAATCTAGATCTAGATCGTGAAGGCAGTATTCACAGAGAGCCTCAGAGAAACATAGCTCCAGCACGCACCTTTGAGAGAGCTACATGTCCTACTTTTACCAGAGATGATGCTGAGGAAGTGGACGAAGTTGAACAAGGTGGTGAGATAAATTTTACAGATAACATTATGGTTATGCATGATGAGTGGGATGCATTGCCACCAAGAGTTAAGGAGCACCTTAACTTCGACAGATTCATAAGCCAGAAGAGAGAACACACCAGAAGCAGGAATGACAGGAGGCCTAGACACAAGCAGAATGATCTCAAACAGGCTACCAACAAACTAACCTTAGTTCACTATGATGGCAGTGGTAGAGTTACAGCACGTGCCTGGGTGAGTAAGTTGGATACATTCCTGACACTACGTCCTATGCCAAAGGAAGATGCTATACGATTTGCAGCTCTCCACCTTGATGGCGTAGCACATGACTGGTGGATTCATGGCATGGCTACACTACACCATGATAGGATTACCTCGTACCAGGAGTTTACTGATAGGCTAGTAGAGAGGTTTGATAGACGCGATCCCGAGCTATTCTTCAGAGACCTTGCTCAGCTAAAGCAGTTGGGTAGTTTGGAGTCTTATATTGGTGAGTTCCAGAAGCTCTCGGTTATGGTTACCGGAATCTCAGAGAGGAGACTTGTCATTCTATTTGTAGAAGGTCTCCATGAGCCAATGAAAGGTTGGATCAAGGCATTCGATCCACCTACCTTGCACGAAGCTATGAGGAAGGCTCGTAGCATGGAACTTACAGCTTCACGTGGTAAGTTCACTTCAAATGCAAAAGCATCTTCATCCTATAGTGATAGCAAATCAGAACCTAAGGAATCAGAAAAGATTGATGAAAAGAGGAAGTTTGCAGCTCCTTTGGACCGAGAGACAATAAATGATTTGCGTAGGAGGAAGCTATGTTTCTATTGCAAAGCTCCTTATGACCAAAACCACAATTGTCCTCTCAAGCCTAAGGGTTCAAATAGACAAATGGAGTGGTTTTATGAGGGTGATGACCTTGCTGATTTAACGGACCAGCAAGCTGGTTTTAAGGATGGGAGTATGCGATCTATCATTCTCGTCAACGCAAAAGGTGAGAAGATAGAACCGAAGATTCTAGAGGAGGAGCATGAGATGATTCAGGAGGATTATCATTTTGATTCGAGTCCCATGGGATCAGAGGGGTTTGATTGGGATCAGTACAGTTATGAGGCTCAGTTGGTACAAAATCCTCTTTATGAGGCGGATGCTACATCTTCTCGTGATAATCCGCTCTTTGAGGTGGATGTTGATTCTACTTTTGACCCTGATTTAGGCAGGAGCGTTGATCATAGTATTGGAGATTCCGTCAGTGCATCGAGATTTCAGACAGAGCTCGTTGAGGAGATTTCCAGTGTGTACATGGTCAGGAGTCTACACAGTTTCACTTTCAGTCATCATGTACATGACCTATTTCAGATGCACAATTCTGGTATGCACGTGTTAGATATGTTGGATGATAGCATATCTCGTGCGGTTTTAGGGAGTAAGTGTTGTCAGCAGTTTGACTTGCTTTCTTATGAGTTTCTCTCTCCTGTGACATATGGTGTTGAGATTGACAGGGTACAACATGATGATCCAGTTGATCAGATTTGGGAGTTACAAGAGACAGTTGATGACAGGAGGGACATTTCACGACACTATCCTTGGGATCCTGGTGGAGTGGTTGATTCTTTGCTGTTGAGTTTGCTTGTGGACAAGCAAATTTGGGGAGGGCGGACTGTGATGTCCCCTCGCTAGACAGTTCTTGGGAACAGTGTGTTAGCCCTTTATTGGACCCTTGTGGGCTAGCCAGGTTGGTTAGAGGGTCAGTGGTACATTTTGGAGAGTTGGATCATTTTGGTTTTCAGAGCTCAGTGACTAGTTCACAGCAGGCGTTGGCATTTCAGGAGTCCACAGCTTCTGACGGCACGGGATTATCCTGAGTTTTGAGCAAGTTATGGAATTTTAAGTGATTAAGTTAATTATTTAACTTAATGTTTTATTAAAGTCAAATCGACTTTAATATATTTAATATCACTTAAAAAATGTTCAAAAGGAGATTTAATATTTTAATGACATAAAGTATTAAAAAGGTGCGCTCAAGTATTAAGTGGAAAACTATGGAAAAGGACTTAATACAATTTTAAAAGATTTTAATGATTAAAAAAGGCGTATTCTTCTTGAAATGCGTGCCCTTTTGGGTATAAAGCATTTCTCTGGCAAATGAAACTCTTCTTTTGACTATTTCAATTTGCCTTGTGCTATTTTCTCTTGTGCATTCTCCTGTGACCAGGGTTTGAACATTTGTCCATTGAGGAACGATAACTCTTCAGTGTTGAGTGCTTTTGAGGCTGTGAAAGATCAGCTGAATC
>VDFB02005072.1:0-50354 GCA_007258455.2 Sequoia sempervirens
ATTTCACATGAAGTGCGATTTCTAGTATAATTGTCCAAAGGGGATTTGTAATGACATATTACATTACAAGAAAATTGATTAACAAATGTATACCATTAAGGTGTTGTCTAACCATGCAAGTCACAGAAAATTGATGTTGATCTGTAGAATTGAACCCATTCCCTTGTCAAGACAAAGGACAGTCGCTGTTCATCTAGAATGTTTGCGCAAAATCCTCTTTGTCAAAAATACAAGATGACAAATACCAACAATGGAAAAATGTTATAACTGAAACTGAAGTTGCAAAAAATGTCTACCATTAAATTTTGTATGAATTCTAGGAATGACATTTTTTGTGAGTAACTGTAAAGCAATATCTCTGTTGTCAAGTGGCATTAGCATGGCTAGACAAGCACAAACTGACCCCTATGATATAAAGGGTATCATCTCATTAAATTTCAATCTTCACCATAGTTAAAAAAATGGGTTTCCCTTGTAGTTGTAATCAACATGATTAGCTTAAACTGAGTAGTTCATAAATGGAAAGAAGTAAGTTGATGATACTCTCAAAAATCATATAAAGCAAAGGTTCATGTGTAGCCTTTTCAGTGTATTTAATCATCATCAAAGGCATTTTCACATCAAATTTCAATATGGGGCATAGTTGAAATTTTAAAATTTCCTAAGATTTCTTTGTTTTGACAAAAAAAATCTAAGAGTTATGTCATTGGAATTGTGAAAATTTCTCATTTTTGAGAAAGCAATTTGTCATTAGAATGCATATTTAAATCCATCATCTTTTGCAGTTGAAGGACATCAAGGCAACATAATGAGCAAATTATGCAAAAGGAATACAAATGTTGACAATGGCTATGACAAGATGATGTTAATGGGATTTGCAATTTTGATAACAGAAATGTTGATCCTCTTTGCATTGCTCATCTTAGTAAAAAAAACATCTCATTTTATAATATTAACTGTAGCAAGTGTATTACTCATATTTTATATATTTGGCATTTGACTATTTCTTAGAAATAAAATACAGTTACTCTATGAATATGCTAAAGACTTTTAGATAAATAAATCAGTTGTGAATTTATTCTATTCTGATCTATGTTGTGTTTCGTATATGTAATTCTTTGTTATCAAATTTGCATTAAGAAATTTCAATTTGCACTTGATACAACATTAGAAATGCATATATGTTAGATAGGAAAATGTTTTGACAAAGTGTCAATTGTGCTTTAGAAAATTAAACGAAGCAATGGAGAAAAGATACAAAGGTGTCAGAAAAAGATCGAGTAGTTATGGTGCAGAAATCTATAACCCCAACTTAAAGAAGCAACAATGGCTTGGAACTTTTGACAGTGCAGAAGAAGCAGCCCATGCTTATGATAAAGCTGCAATTGCAATTGCAGGAGATAATGCAATCACCAATTTTCTCTATATCGATTCTAAACCATCTAGCGACTTGTCAAAGGAATCTGCTCCTGAATTATGTGAACCTGAATCGAGAATTAAAAAAAAGAGCTTAAAGAATATATATGGAAAACAGTGTGCATCTGATCGATGCAAAGAGAAAGTAGAGGAAAACAAAGAGCTATGCTTGAGTTATGTTGAGTCTAAACAATGTGTAAAATCTAGGTCATATAGAGGTGTTAGGCAGCGTCCTTGGGGGAGCTACGTTGCAGAAATTTGGAATAATAAATTGAAAAAAGGACAATGGCTGGGAAGTTTTGTAACTGCTAAACAAGATGCCTATGCTTATGATATGGCTGCAATATCCATTAAAGGAAGTAAAGCAATCACAAATTTCAACTATATGAATTCAAACCCAGCAGACATAACACAATCCAGTAAATTTGTGAAACAAACTTTGCTTCAGAAGAGCTCAAGCAGTTTAACAACAGAAGAAGTAGGATCAGATCCCATGACTGATAACAATATTTCTCAAGAGAACATTGTTAATGATATACAATGTTTTCAAAATATGATGGATGACAATCAATCCCTTCTTGACCCTCATTACAACAAATTAGATCTTCCTATTTCTGATGCAAAAGATATTAGTATCATCTGTAGTACCAATATTGATACTAGAATACCATTCGAAGACTATATCTTTGATAATTCTATTACAAACTTTGGCATGCATTTTCCAAGCACATTTGAATCTGTTAATTTTGATATCTTTTGTCAGAATCCCAAGTTTGTAAGTCCATCTTCATTGCCATGCTTTGAGCCCAATATTAGGTCTACTGATAGCCCTATTCTAGTTAGTTGTTCCAAAAATGATATGACTTCAACAATGAATACTGAGAAATTGAATTTTCTCAAAGAAATTGAAAGTCAAGATACATACCCATTCTTGATAGATTCTTGATTTGCAGTTAACAGTCTTGAGAGAAACGAGCAAAATAATATCAATTATGATATTAGTAATTTGTATGAAGATGGTACTGCTTCTACATCGATTTACATGAAGAAACATGTTTCTCCTCCAGCCCCTGGCACATCTCCAGTATTGGCATTCACTTTAGATACAGTTGCTTCAGAGGAAGTTATTAATGTTTCTTCTCCATAGGGAAGCTCTATCTAGTTCGCACAATTCCATATATTTTTTGTTTTTCGTATTCAACAATACAATTTGAAGCATACTATTCTTATGATAAACTTTACCTATAGTTTTCCTATGTTTTTGGATTCTAAAAAATGTGCATATCTAATCGTCTAGATAGCGTGACATTGTGAGAACAATAATTTAGAGTCTCAAATGTTTTGTAGTATGAATGCATTTTGCAATATATCATTTATCATCTTTATAAAATAACAAATGTCTTATTCTATATA
The DNA here is from genome assembly GCA_007258455.2 of Sequoia sempervirens. NCBI lineage: Eukaryota > Viridiplantae > Streptophyta > Pinopsida > Cupressales > Cupressaceae > Sequoia > Sequoia sempervirens. The sequence continues at coordinate 2,830 of VDFB02005072.1, forward strand.
GATTTCCACTACAATACAAATCCAATTTATATAAATAGATGTAGTTAGAATAATCATATTTAGTATGTCATTTATACAATCTATGAAGGCTAAAGTAGAAAATTGTGAATACTTGATATCCAAACAAGAATGCACCTAAATAGTTTTTTATATGGATTCTCCATCATATCTAAGAGATTAAATATCATATCATTTTTCATAATCATGTATGCTAAATATGGATTACAAACTTCATACAAGGTTTACAAAATATAAAAATTTAATGAGAATTACTTTAACAAAATACATATGTAAACAATTCAATGTATAGATTTCAATTTTGTTGTTTACATACCATAGTTAAAACAAAGATATTTGATTTATTCATTATCTCATCTTGCAAAAGTAAATTAGTCATGTGACAACTTCCACGTACTATGAAGAATAATAGATATGAATGTGAGCAAAAGATAATTTTTATATAATCACATGTGAAGTTTGAAATAGACATGAGTAGATTTACATAGTTTTTGCATAATAAAATATATATATATAATTTCCATAAACTTAATATGTTACAACTTGAACTCCATAAAATTAATAACAATCACATTTTCGTATTGCAGACTCGGAAGCAAGAAGAGAAGATCCTCAAACTATTATTTTACACATTAAATACAAGCACAACTACTAGGTGTTCTTTTCATAAACATATCAGGTACATCAAATCTCTGTTCTTTAGTTGTCGACAAATCTTTTTTTCCTCACAAAAATGAAGAGAAAAATAGAAAATATACAAGCAAAACCAAAAGAAATCATAGATGTAGAAAATTATACATTATGGAATTGTTGTCAAGTAAATAATATTGATGATGTCCTTAGAATTGAGGGCCTATTTAGAACTAATACATTTAAATACAATGTAGCAGATTGTCTTTTTGATTAATTGTGTTGGTTTAAAATAAAAAACAAAAGCTCAACACAATTGTTTTCTTAGAGATTATATTCCCACTACCATAGAACTTTCAGAAAATAATTGTTTTCCATATGCTTACATATAGAGAATATGGATTGAAAGCAATCCAGTGAAGATAGTGAGCCTTGTGCAACTTGTTTTGAGCACAATTGCACCTGCTGAAGGTATTACCAACTTGTAAGCTAATTCCAAATTTTCATTTTTATAAATCTTTATTGACATTGACATGTTAAGATTGTTTATTTTAGAACTAGCAATCAATACTACTAGTAAAGATAGTGAACCTTGTACAGTTTGTTTGGAGCACAATTACAGCTATTGAAGATATTACCAACTTGTAAGCTAATTCCAAAATTTCATTTTTACAAATCTTTATTGACCTTTTGACATGTTAAATTTTTTTATTTTAAAGCTAGCAATCAATACTACGAGTGTAGAATGAATTTTATATTATATAAATTAAACCATGTCAACAAGCCACTAATTGATCATATTTGGTGTAACATAAATGCAAAACCATGTTCTATTTACAAATCAGAAGCATATTGGAGTGATCATGATCCTATTTATATAAACATTGAAACAAATGACAAATTCAAATCCACTTAGTATCTTTTTAAAAATATTAACATTATCAATTTTTCTTGTAGCTAACAATGGAGTCCAGCAAGAGAGTTGAAACAAGCCAGAAAACCATCCAACAAATATCAAAAAGGTGAAAAGCATTGTCTATATTCAATTATACTATCCAAATTACTCTTGCAAACAATAAATTGAACTGATGTAAACATTGCAGATCCAAAAGCAAGAAGAAAAACACAGTATCAATTGAAGAACTTCACTCACATAAGGGAGGAAATATATTTGAAGGAGATGTAATTGTGGTCTACAAAACAAGTCTTGACAAACAAAACAATACAAAAGAAGTTCTTCGTGCAGATTTAACTGATGAAAAAGGTGAAATGACAATTACTATCAATGTAATTGGTGTCCTTGTAAAACATCATGAATCAAAAATAGTTCCTGGAACAGCTATATGCATTACAAATTTCCAAATTGCACCAAAGACAGACTATGACAGGGGTGATTGTGATTGCATCTTGATTTTCACAAACACAACAACAGTTGAAGTCATACCGTCCATGCATGATGAATACAAATTCATACCAACTAGCACAATTAGACAACTTCTTACAAGTGAAGAAAACTATGCAATTGGATCTATAGCGGCACTTGTGGTGGGAACAAAAAGAACTTCTTTCCAATTTTTTGTTGAAATAAAAGATGGCCATTCAGAAATGGACAAAGCACAGGTATTTAAATATTCCTTTAATTCTTTATTTCATGGCAATTTACATCAATTACTGCTTACCATATTTTTAACTAACGATAAATGTTCAAATAAAAAAATGCATCCACAATACAGGTACAAATACACGAGAGTTTGGAACATCATTTCTCTTCAATGGAAGAACAAATATGCCTCGAACAATATCCAATCATGTTGTTGAGGAACATTGTAAAGAGGCAAGAATCAAGATACAACACTCTACAAACAACTCAATCAACATACATCAGCAAATTGAATAACAAGAGGGCCTTCGAGTATCTCAACAATTTGTTGCATTCAACAATTGAGGTAACTAAGGCATTTGATTATGTCAGCAATTTGTTGTATTCAACATTTAACACAATCACATTTGCACCTATGCAATTATATACTATTAGAAAATGATTAAAAAATACATAATATACATCTTCGTTATATTTTGCAGATTTATGGAACAATAAGAATAGCCAATGCATTTGCAAATCCATTTCAAGCTTTCTGTCCAAATTGCAACTACAAATTTGATACATATGGAGAACTACAAGAACAAACTGCCTTTTGTATTAAATGCAAACAACAAGTTGCATATATCTACTCTCACTACTTGAAAGTGATTTTGACAAGTGATAGAAAGAAAACTATGGAATGTACAATGGATAGATCTATTATGCAACTCTTGCTTCCCGAATTACTAAACATTTCATATGAAGAATACATTGATGACAAATCATCAATTGTCTTCATCCTAAGAGACTTCTGCAAAAAAGGACATTTCAAATTGAATCCAAACAACCTCATAACCAATGCACAATCTATTGAAGAATGATATATACATCTTATATCCAGGTACGCTTGTATTTTACAAACATTTAGCTTCATTTAAAAATTCAATTTCTATACTACATTATCTATAGAAAGATTATCACATAAAATAAAAAACAATGTCCTCATAACCATCTTCAAACATTTTTCTGCAGAAGGGAATGCCCAAAATCACGTGGATTGTCATCTGCAGCAAGGAGAATAACTGCCATAGCTTGAACAAGGAGAATAAATATGCAATAGTTCTATATGTTATAGGATTTTCATTGCACAATTAATCACTACAACAAACAATAATATAATTATCTACTACCATTTGTAATGTATTGACCATAGTGGTCTATAGACAGAAAAATGCATATTCTTGACTTTTCTATGCATTTACACTCATACTTATTTCTACTTTTCTATGAACATTGCTATGCAATTACATTGATATATATCTCTACTTTTATATCTAAATTCTTCACTTTGCTATACATTTATATTCATATATACTGAAATACCTGTGCTTTGTCCATTTCTGAATGGCCATCTTTTATTTGAACAAAAAATTGGAAAGAAGTTCTTTTTGTTCCCACCACAAGTGTCGCTATAGATCCAATTGCATAGTTTTCTTCACTTGTAAGAAATTGTGTAATTGTGCTAGTTGGTATGAATTTTTATTCATCATGCATGCACAGTATGACTTCAACTGGTGTTGTGTTTATGAAAATCAAGATGCAGTCACAATCACCTCTGTCATAATCTGTCTTTGGTGCAATTTGGAAATTTGTAATGCATATAGCTATTCCAGGAACTATTTTTGATTCATGTTGTTTTACAAGGACACCAATTACATTGATAGTAATTGACATTTCACCTTTTTCATCAGTTAAATCCACATGAAGAACTTCTCTTTGTATTGTTTTGTTTGTCAAGACTTGTTTTGTAGACCACAATTACATCTCCTTGAAATATATTTCCTCCCTTGTGCGAGTGAAGTTCTTCAATTGATACTGTATTTTTCTTCTTTCTTTTGGATCTGCAATGTTTGCATCAGTTCAATTTATTGTTTTCAAGAATAATTTGGATAGTATAATTGAACATAGACAATGCTTTTCACCTTTTTGATATTTGTTGAATGGTTTTCTGGCTTGTTTCGGCTCTCTTGCTAGACTCCATTATTAGCTAAAAGAAATACTAATAATGTTAATATTTTTAAAAAGATACTAAGTGGATTTGAATTTGTCATTTGTTTCAATGTTTATATAAATAGGATCATGATCACTCCAATATGCTTCTGATTTGTAAATAGAACATGGTTTTGCATTTATGTTGCACCAAATATGATCAATTAGTGGCTTCTTGACATGGTTTAATTTATATAACATAAATTTGATTTTAGAATTGTGCATGTGATTTGATAGCCAATTCTTTCGTGCATTATCCACTGACATATCAATGTTGAAGTCAACTAGAATATATAAAGTTGATGTTAAATTGATAGAGGAGAATACTTGATTTGTGATTGTTATAATTTCTGTTACTGGTGTGGTGGGTCTTGCATATAGATTACATATGTTGATCTCATCACTTGGCAAATTTATTATTATTGTTATAGCTTCTACATTTGTTGTTTTATGTTGCACTATTTTTGAAATTGATAGATTATTTCTAGTAAATGTTAGTTGCTCTTAAAAGACACTTGCAATATAAAAATGCATACCAAACAGGAATGGTACGTGCAAATATGATAATGAAAATGTTGGATCAATTATCAAACAAAAAATTATAAAAGATGGAGAATGTTAAGCAACAACTATTACCACTATGTTAAGCAATTATTACCACTATGTTAAGCAATTCTGAAACAAACAACAACGCACAAATCCTACCAGCAGGAATCGGACGCAATGCGTCTCTTGTTGGATTAATGACATCAATACCAAGAGCATAGATATTTTTTAGATTTTTTTTGGTAATCTACTATTTTTCCGCACATGTAGAACAAAGAGCTTGATTTTTGATAAAAAAACTTACATTCATAAGATATAAAAAATAAATATAATAACCAAATTAAATATATTTAAAATTATACTATTTGGGAAGCTTATAATAAGGAATACATACTTACAAAACATAAATTTTAAATGAATTCATTTGATCCCACAAAAGGTAAATCAAAAGTGGTTTTTTATCAACATTTTAATAGGTATAGAGGAGACTCCATTATAGGTATGGTTTAAAACTAGCGGGGTTCTATACAAGGGGTTTGGTCGAAGTAGGTTTGATCAAACCCTAAAATACTTTAAATGGAACCTTTCAAGGCTAAATCATTATATTTCTAAAAATATGTGATTTCAATAAAAATTAGGATGTCCTAGAAAGTATAACCCATTATTGTGGCAGCACCCCATTTGAGCTTCAAAGATTCTATAAGAAAGTTGTACTATTGCTGTGTAAGGGGGAAATCGGGAAGACACAATAGATTAGATATAAGACTAGAAACTAATCTAAACAACAAAATGCTAATTGATTTATTCCCATTACTCACAAAATGTAACTATAAAATAAAAAATTCAAGAACGAAATTGACAAAAAGTAATAACAATGAACTCAAAATGAAATAACTTTACCATCCTGTGTCAGAGTGTATCTGTATTGACATATGTTGGATTATTCAATTCAATATGAAGCCTCCATTATGTGTGCGAGAGCTTGAAGAACATGCGTGTGTTGATCAAAGATGTGGGTTGAAGCTTTGTCCAATGTCAATTATGATCTTGGCATCACTTCGTTGCATGAGGTATGTTGATTTTCTGATCCTTTTTGAGAAGAAAGAGGTTTGTTATATAGAATTTTTGATTCAAAATGATCACTTTTGGATCATGTAGTAGAATATCTTGATTGACAATCAAAAGATGTTGAGAGGATTTGGATGGGCATAATATGTGCAAATTGATTACTTTATTAGTGTGATTGAAGAATAAATTGATTAGTTAAGAAATAGATTGATTAGTTAGAAAAAAGATTGAGCAATCGGTGGTTCGTAATTATTATGCTTTAATAATTTAATCGACTTAGGGGAATAAAGTGAATTAGCGACATAATTAAATGTAGGAATTATTTAATTAATTAGGAGGAATAAAGTTAGATTAAGACTTTATTAAATAAATGTAATTTATTTAATTTGCTGAAAATGATGAAAAAGTGAATTAACTAAATAAAGTTGTATTATTCAGTTAATAGCATAAATTAGGGTTTCTTGACTTTATTAAATAAAAGTGCATTTTATTTAATTGGTCAAAAATGATGAAAAAGTGAATTGATTAAATAATGTCATATTATTCAATTAATAGTAGAAATTAGGGGTTTTTTTGATGTAAATGATGATTTGAGGATGAATTAATTAAATTATGTTAAATCACTTAATTAATAAGCGAATGTGAGAAATGATAATATTTAAATAATAATGTATTATTTAATCAGAAGAGTGAGAGTTAGTTAAATAGTGTTGTTTGCCAGTCAAGACAATTTTAGGTGTCTACATTTTGCCCCTTTTTGATACAATGTGTTTTTGAGCGTTGTGTCAAAGAAAAATTAAAAATTCCCGCTGAAAAGTTGCCCCAGAGTTCCCCCACTATGCCCCAGATAGGATAGCATGGTGCCCCCTGGGGAAATTTGGTGAAAATTATGGATAATGAACCAAATTTTTTGATAAGTTGATGTGATGCGTTTAAGTGCAAGGAATGACAAAAGAAATGGTGACAAGAAGAAAATGTTAATAAGTGAAGAACAATTGATGTTGTTAGTCATTGATGAATTTTCTTTTGCTTTGCTTGGAGGCTTCGTATCTTTAGCAATCCTTATTGATGTAGCAAATAGACACGATGCACCAAGGTATTAATGACCAAGGTGGCTTTGTATCTATTGTGTGGAATTTGACTCAACAAACAAATAATATTCTTGCTCGTACTAGACATATAGAAACTCTGTTAGAGTGTATGGTGAGAAGTAAAAAATTAAACATGTCGGACTAGTAACATAAAAGGTATTAAGCACATAATATGCCACCACTACATGGAATGCTTCAAAACAACTTCCATACACAACACAAAGAAAGTATTTGTCATGGTAATATAACAAAAATATCCACAAACATAGAAAACTAAAATGATGCTCAATTTCCCTCATTCCTTCCTCTCTAAATCCTTATGGACATTCTCGAGAGATCTTGGGAATGAGTCAACAATGTAAATCGAGAAGATAAGATAACAAAAAGATAAAACAATGTTGTTATATCACTTGTCATATCTGTTTGGGGGTAAGGCTATTATTCAGTGTTGATCATGTCTATCGTAGGAACATATCCATTAAGACATCTTAGGATGTTGTTGGTGAATTGTCAAAAGATAGGTAATTGCTATGTTAGCTTTGTTATTCTACAATTGTGATAAAATATTTATGATTGTTCACTTGAAAGTTCTAACTTTTGATGTTGCTTTGTTTGTTGTTTGATTCATCAAAGGGTGAGTGATGATTTATTTATTATGGATGATGTTTTATTGCAGATAGGCGATGACAAAGATAGTGTTTTTGGAGCTTTTCAAATGTTTTTGTGCTTTTTGATGTTATTTGATGTTGTTTTTGGTGTTTTCAAGATATTTGAATATTTTGAATTTTGTGACTAAGTTCAAAGAAAGTGTGATAGAAAACTAAAGGGACTGATGATGTAGGAGCATCCTTGGTTCTTGGCAATTTTGCATCAACTAAAAATATTTTTATTCAGTTTTGTTCTTGTTTTGTTCTTTCCCAGTTCATGTTGGTGGATTCATCATATTTGCTCACCGGACCTTGTGGATCTATATTTGCATTGTGGACATGTTCATTTTCCTTATTCCAAGATTTGAGCACGATTGGATCTTTTTTTTGGAAAGTTATTGCTTTCGGATTTAATGGCAGTTTCTTGAACCAACACTGAAATAATTTTCTAAACTAACGGCTAGTTTGATCGCTCATGGATCTTTCCCATAACTTGTGGCTTGATGGTGTGATTTGAATTGTTTCGTGGAGTTTCCTCAACCTTAATTATAGGTCCACACTTCATCCTATGCATTCTTCGGGGAGTAATTCAAATTCGAGGCCGACCTATTCATGCACACGTTACATTTTCTTTCATTAGAGATTGTAATGATCTTTGGCCAATGCAAAAGATTCTAGATTTGTGGATATGATATAAAGCTTGTAATAGATCATTACAATAGCAGAAGTTGATTAAGTAGATCAATATAGAATGGATGAGTAAGATTTTTGCTTGTGTTATGGAGCATATAGGAATATTGTATTTTGAGCATGTTGTAATAGGCCTGTGAGTTGAATTTGTAAGCCCGGATGTTGCCAGTTGATTGTAATTGAAATTTCTAATAATAAGAATGTTCGAATCTACATTTTCCTCCAATTTCTATGTTGCTTCCGTTGTGTGACTCTTACTGCACGGTCCAGATTATTCTCTTTGAGGACCCTCCTATCGTGACTGCACCATATTGGTATCAGAGCGAGATTCATTACATGAGAGATCGTTAGAGTTTACAGAGTCTTGTTGAAGATTTGTTGTGGGGTGGCAGACTGAGGATCTAACCTAGAGTTGTAGAGGACTTGTGTAAAGATGGCAGGAAGAATAAATAGTAGAGAAAATGGAGCGCGTGGAAATGCGGACCCAACTATGATGGAGATGTTGAGAGGAATTGTTGCTAGATTAGAAGCGGTTCAAATGACCCAGAGGAGAGGTTGACTAGTTGATGATGTGAGTGATGAAGAGGTATAAGAAAAAGAAGAAAGGGAAAGAGAAAATCAACTTGGCCTGGATCAGGGAGAAGAGAGGTTCATAAGAGCCCTAACTAGGGTAAATACTAGACCACATTTCAATCCACTAGATTATAATGGTAAGTTGGATTCAGATGAACTGCTAGATTGGATCACGAAGATGGAAAAGTATTTTGATTTTGAAGGTACCGCTGAAGACAAGAAGGTGAAATTTGCTTGTACAAAGTTGAAAGGACATGCATCCCTTTGGTGGGAACATTTGCAGATAAATAGGCAAAGAAGAGGAAAGGAGAAGATAAAATCATGGGATTAGATGGTGAATAAGTTAAAAACAAAGTTTATGCCTGTAGACTATCAAATGAGTTTGTTCAGGAAGTTGCAGAATTTGAAGCAAAAGGAGTCAAGTGTGACAGAGTATACTAAGGATTCTACAAGTTGAATATTAGATCCGGACATTCGGAGGATGAGGTCAAGCAAGTAGCTAGATATGTGAATGGCTTAAGGTCATATATATAGGATGAGATTAGTTTGATCAATTTGCAAAGTGTGGAGGAGGCATATCAATGTGCCCTAAAAGTGAAAGAGAAGTTGAATAAAAGACATGAGCAGAGATGGAGAGGAAGAGGTGGAAGATTTCAGAGAGGAAGAAATTTTACTGGAGGAGGAAGAGGACCTTTTGTAGATTATAATAAAGATAAGGAAGTCAATAAGAATGATAATTCATACCGTAGAGATGATGGAAACTCTTACCGGAGAGGAGGATATGGTGGTTACCGGAATGAGGGTTATAGATAAAGGACATGAGAAAAGAGTATTCGGGGGAACTTGTTTTAAGTGTGGTGGAGAATGCCATAGAGCATTTGAATGTAATCAGGGAGAGCCAAGTAGAAAGATAGAGAACAGTAGAAGGATAACCCTTGCTGAGGAGGAACATGTCAAATCATCTAATAAACCGGAAGAAGGAGAAGTGTTGGTGAATAGAAGAGCATTGTGTCAAAGTGAGATTGCGTAGGAACCGTTGTAGAGAAATAATTTGTTTTAGACCAGATGCAAAGTAGTTGGTAAATGTTGCAAAGTGATTGTTGACAGTGGGAGCTCAGAGAACCTGGTTTCTGAAGAAATGGTGACCAAATTGAAGCTGGAAATATTTAAACACCCGAAGCCCTATCAGATAGCATGGATTCAAGATGAGCATAAGATACTAGTAAGTGAACAATGTTTGATGAAATTGAATATAGGAAATTATTATAATGAAGTTTTGTGTGATATCATGACTATGGATGTATGCCATGTTTTGTTGGGAAGACATTGGCAGTATGATAGATAGGCTATTTATGATGGAAAGAAGAATGCATATACCATTGTTGCTAATGGGATGAAGCAGACTTTGTTGCCATTGGAGGATGTTCCTAAAGTTGAGGTTTGTACGAGTGCTAGAATTTGTTTGGTTGATGGAAGGAGATTTCTGGATGGACTGAGACATGAGAATATGTGCTATGCTTTGGTTCTGTTGGTGCTCCAAATCAAACTAGACCAATGGATCCTATAGACTAGCCAATTTCTAAAGATTAGATTCAATGGGGGATTTGGCCAACTGACAGGAAATGGAATTAGAACACATTTCCCCTATACTTCAGGCTCTGTAAGACCTAGAGGGGTGACCCTTTAGCAACATCTAAAGATTCAAACACATAATTAACAAGATATTGCTTAACAAATAATGCTCTCATAGATCAATTATGCTGAGAAACCTGAAATATCACTCAACATTGGCAAGATATTGAATGAATTTCATCAACCAACATGGAGAACATGGCAGATACAAGTACTCACAAAACATAATTAAAATAGTTTTTATTTTAAAGAATTGGGACCAAACTTAAAATAGTAGAAGCATAATAATGGACCAGTGCCAATAAATGGGCTATGGAGTCATATAACCATCCCTTCATCCTTCAATGCTAAACATGTTCTGAATATCTTTGCAAATGTTATCACATTGTGACAACCAGACCATTGAAGCTTTATCTGATAATTCTTCTTATAAATCCACTTGAAACACAACACTCCTATCACATTTGTTGAAGCAATTACACTATCCCCTGAATAATAGGCAATAATAAATGCAATTTTTTCTTCATTAAAGCAATTACATCATTCACAAAACAGAAGGAAACAACAAATATAACTCAAATGCAACAAATGTGCATGAAAAGATTTAGACAACTTTATTATTGAATCTAAAAGAGCATTATAGTTTAGCTATGGAGACAATTATCAGGTAAATTAAACATGAAAGCATAATTCAAAACACACACTTTCAGATTAATGACTCAGTTACAATCATCCTAGCTTTACAATCCTACCCAGAGCTTCTGCCTACCTTACAAAGCTATTAGAAATTGGAACCCAAAATCCTTTACAAATGAGAAGAGAAGAGAAGAAATGAAAAACATAAGCAACCCTAAAACTGATCCATTGAAGACACATGGCAGCTCCTTTCCCGTTCATCAACAATTTACAAAGCTTCTCTCATCTCTCTTTAGCAACAAACTTTGCCTCTCAAATCTGCCCTTTGCTTTGCACAACAAATTCACCATGTGGAGAATTTCACTCCATTCACCCAGTAGGTGAAAGAAAATCTCTATGCCCATGAAAAACTCTTATTTCCTACCCGTAGCTACACATTATTTTACTTTAGAAAAGTAAAATATTTTCCCCTCTGCACTTTTTAATATTTGTCTTTTATTCTCCAACACAAAATGTTTGCTCACAAAGTGAATATTAAATTCACTGGCAAATACAATGTTTACCCTTGCACACTTCTCATTTTATTGCTCAACAATAAAATATTTCAACCTTCTTCAACTTAAAATATTTTCCTTCACAAATTACCCCATGCACAACCCATTTAAAATATTTGATTTTCACCATTTTCACGGGCAAAACATATTACCCATATTTTCACTTCAATGAACCTAGCACAAAATCTTCACCTAGCTCCTTATTACACTTTACCATAGTGAATATTTAATTCACTTGTTGTAGCTTCACTTTGTATTTTTACCTTTAACCAAGTAAAATATTCCTCCCTTAGTGCTATTAAAAGGCATGACAAAATATTACATTCCCCCAGTAAATAAAACTAAAGTGAATATTTTATTCACTTTCTCCCTGTGCCATTTTAATTTGCATTTGATATTTTATTTCACTTTACCTAAATGAAAACCTTTTCTTATCAGGTAAATAAAATATTTCACCTCCCTCTTAAATGTTTGCTTGACATCATTTAAATTTTTACCATTTAAAACAATGGAGCATTTCAAATATTTTATCGAGCTTCTTTAAAAGCTCTTCACCTTTTATTTTGCATGGGCCCCGCAACAACATTTTAGTTTTAAAATGTTTTTCTTTTGTAGAAAAAGCAAATGATAATTAAAACACTCAAACCCCCTCTTTAATGTTTTCTCACCATGCATGAGACTTCACCTCGGACCACTACTACGTGGCCTTATTTCGTTCACCCTGTGGGAAATAATAAGCCTACACTTTAATCCCGCGAGATAGCGAGGAAAGCCAAAGATTCTAATATTTCCATTGGATATATTAAAGTATACTTGTGCATTTATTTATTGACGGGCCCACCTCACATGATTTCTTCTCTCGCCCATCCTGCATGTTTTAAAAAGTGAGCACCTTTGAGGCGCGAGCCAGCAGGGAACGATCGCGATCTGGCTAGGTTTCCATCTCCACTGTTGATTTTATTTTGGCTTTCCATTTGCCCTAATTTATTTGTTCACGACATTCATCTTTGCAACTCATGCAAGCCTCAATGGCGGCAAGAAGGTCTTCTGAAGCCTTCACATATTCTTTCTACTGTGCATGGCATCCAATTGCGAGTTGCATTTGCCTTAAGTTGCTAAAGTCCTTTTTAATAAAGCTATTTTATGCACCAAACTGCCAGCGTTTGATTTCATCTTCCCCTGAGTCTGTTGGTGCGTAGCTTGTTAAAAGTTTATGTGGAATTTTCAATATATACATTTTGTGCATACTTTGCAATGTTTGTGGCGTCCCCTTTCAAAACACTCAATGGTGTCCTTTGGGCGCAGTGGCATTTGCTTGGAGCTTCTAAAGCCTTTTCAATAAATCCATTGTGTGTCTGCTACATTGGTAACATTCTACAGAGCTTCATTTATAGAGATTTTTGAAATCAAACAATTCACATGCCCCGTCCCCTCATATCGGGCATTTTTGAGATGTGCTTCCTCCATTCAGATGGCACGGTGGCTAATTGCATTCATTTAAAAGTTTCTCAGACCTCTTATATTTCATTGTGGTGTATACACTAGCACCTCCATATAACAATGTGCTTGCATTTGCTGGTTGGGGGTTTTCATTTTTACAGAGAAGCCACCATGAGCGATGCTGTGAACTTTGAAACTTTTCAAAATTTACTTTGAAAGCGTCTAGCCAATGGGATGAAAGAATTAAAATTCCTTTTGCCTCCTATTCAAATGTTGAAAATATTTATGCCCTAAAATCATTTTGAAATGTTTTAAATATAAACATTTAAAACATTAGAACTAGGCAAAAATTTAATTCCGCCTGCAAGCCAAACAAAGATATTTCACTACGAGCAAAGCGGAGCACATGAAGCCATGAAATTTTGTGTCGGGGCATAATAAATTATTTAGAGAAAACCCATTTCCTCTAATTTTGTCCAACAATTAAAATTTAGGTACCTTCTTTGTAAACTGGCCCCTAAGATGTGTTAGCCGCAACAAAAATACATTAAAATAATGTATCATATGACCTCTGATCTTGATGAAAATGGAGTTGTAGAGGTTTTAGACCAAAAAAAGAAATGGGTTGTCATTATAATTGCAAAATTTGAAACTTTTCATAATGCCATTTTTGGCCCTGTCACAATTAGAAAGCAATTAAATAACCCATCAGAACTTATCCTGGAGGTGCAAAACTGAACAAGCGTGTAAACATTTGACCCAAGAATGGAGTGAAAATAACGGCTTGGCAAAAGGAGTCACGAGGTGAAAGATATTAACTAGCAAAGTTGCCTACTCAGACTTCTTTGCAACTGTACTTGTTTAGAAACCAATTAAAACTGATCAAATCACCTCGTTGGAAAAATACCAAATCAACTCCTGGTGAGCTGCCACTGAACACAATAGATAATTTTGGAAAAATGAACATGTTTGAAAGAGGAATTTGCTCGAATCATCACCCATCAAAAGATATTGAGGGTCAGAGTTGACCTCTCAAAAAGATTTCAGAAAATGCAGGTGCAAAACAAGATAAATTTTGTTTGGTTTTGATATGCTAAAATTAGCAAATCAAATCACGAGGCTCTGAAATGTGACATGTGAGCTCATCTTGTGGAAAAAGGATCATCTACCAGAAAGATATCACCATAAGAAGATCGTCATTTCAGGCTTACTATGCCAAGACAAAGTTGATTATGTGAATCCCTTTGTATTCCTTTGAAGGATCATGTTCAGGTATGTAGTTTAGAACATAACACCCATGATGGCACTTGCACATCATGTCCAAAAATCATGAAGGGAGGATTGGGAAATGGAAAGATATCACTAACAACAAGTGATTGTGCTAGTCAACTGACACCCACCCTACATGCTTGAAGGATAAGACATTGCGAGATCATGTGGAAGTAATGATGAAGTTTTAGGAAGCTAGAATGAGTAGGGCAAGCATGCGAATGGTCTAAATGAAGGCACACTTATTCCAAAGGAATCTACATTGGCCTTAAGGTCAACCTAATGTAGCGTGTTGGGCTCAATGCTGATCTATTCCTCAAAGAGGAATGTTAGCATATAAATGTAGGGAAACAATTTCATGTAATTTAGGCATCAAATTCTTATGTCATTTTCTTGTAAATTTGGGACACTTTTGTTCTATTTCCTTTTGTGAATGAAAACCAATAGGAGTTGTGTTCATTGGATGAAAACCCAGTGTTCATTAGGATTAGAAGATGAAACCCCTTTGGTTCCTAAGGGTATTCTCATTTAGGGATTGCATCTGAGATTCAAAGATTCTATAAGAAAGTGGTACTACTGCTATTTGATATGTGGAAGTAATTGTAAATCATTCTGGATCATTGTATGAATTATACATACATTTCAGATTTATCTTCATATTTTGGAGTAATATCTGTTGTGCCTATTTTGCTGTATTTGAATTCCATCTACAAATTAGTATTTGTTAAAATTATTTTTTAGGGACATTATAGAGAGAATGTGAGAGTGAAGTTGCAAGAGTGAGAGATATCAAGAATAAATTAAGAATGAATGAATGAGAGGGACAAATATGAGTACAATTCTTCTCAAATGAAGAATTGTATGCAAGAGGGTCATTTTCGGGTGCGCCTGTGATTGCAGAGGTGTTACACTTTGCGGGCAGGTGACAATGTAACGTCCCAACGACCACAGGACTAGGAATCTTGTCAGGACATTCGTGTGATGCGCATACGCCTGTGTGATGCAAAAGCATCTCTAACAAAAATTCCCCCACTCAAAGAAAACAACAAGGTCAAGGATGAAAATGAAGGCTAAGAAAGTGGGTATTCGTATTATCATCTCATTAAGCCACATTGAAGGCTGATGTAATGTGAAATTGCATAAGGGTGCAATTTTATGACATTACAAATAACTTTCTTGTAGATAACCAAACATGTTGTGAGTAGGGGTAATATTTGTTGGGGTTATGGACCAACCTATTTTAGTTTCTTTTTAACCCATTGCTAACATGTTTTTTACAATTTTGTAATATAACATGTGTTCCATATTCTCTTCTTCTTGTTTGCATGTTTTGCACCTAGATAGCCCCTTAAAACTAAGCATTCAAATTCTTTTTGCAATAATGATTATTTTTTGCAGGCCCCCCACAAACACCCAAACTTTGGGTAGGAAATTCTTATGCCAACATAAATGTGTTGTCCATCCTTCCTTTTTAGTCGCCACTTCTTCCAAAACATATATAATTTTCATGTTATGATTACCTATTTTATCTCCACACCCTTTGATGTTGTTTTCCTCATTAGTAATAAGGACTTTTATACCCTCTAGCTTTTTTTTGATGTTGTCTCTACGATTTGATGAAATGTTCAACCCCAATAAGTTCTTCCATTGCCACTCCCTTCTCCCTTCTTTTTCAATTAATATGAAGTAATCTCTAACATATCAGCCCCAATTTTTTTCCAATGCTTGTCTTGCTTCTTTTATGCTAGGTATGTCCTTAAGAATTGGATAACCATTCCATAAATCCTTCTAAAACAAGACCCTTTTGCCATCTTTTATTTTTCAAATGATGCACTTCACAATTACATGTCTGCATGATAACAAAAAAATTAAGATCATAGGGACCCTATAAGGATTAATAGTGGTAAATATTGTCTCGAGTTTTCAAATCAAAGCATTTGTGCTATAGTATCTTGGCTCATTTTAAAAGTGACTTGGAGTAGATTCACCATACCAATTTGGCCCCTAGTGTTGGATTAAGAATTGATCACTTTTCAAGACCAACACCATCAACTTCCTTTGTCTGCATATTGATTCCCATGAAATCAATGACAATTTCTTGTCCTTCAAAGATATTTTCCAAAAGAAATTCCCCATTTCTCGTTGATAACATCTATTATTTTGTTTGACATGTTCAAACATATTATGACGTAAATCAAAATCAATTCTTTCAACATCTGTTACTAAAATTTCAAAAGTTAAGATATAATACTTTTATTTTATCTTTTTTTTTTTTTATGCTTTACAATATTTTATAAACTAACTTTTTTTAATCAATTCATTTTATAAGAGAAAAATAAAAAATAGTAATAACCAACCTGAACGGGTAGTAGAGTTGGCCTGGGCAGTGGGTTTGCTCCCCCTTGGTCTCAGGTTCGACTCTGCTCCCGGGTTTAAGAGGTGGGACTTCTTGCGAGTGGGGGATCTCACCCGTAGGGGACTAGTCTTACCCTAGCTCGCCTCAAGTACCCGCAGGGGACTAGTCTTACCCTAGCTCGCCTCAAGTACCCAAGGTAAGGACTGGTGGGGTGGGTCGGGTTGCGGGGACACCCATAAAAAGATAGTAATAACCAATTTCATGGTGATCATTCTAATTCTAATCTATATTATATATTTATACATTTCATCTCATACTTCTTACTAAGGGAACGCTTATCCATATAAGTAGAAAGAGGTCAAATATATATTTACTACTAATAATAACTCACGGAAATCCGTGTAAAATAAAATCATTAAATACGATAAGTGACGTGGGAAAAAGCAGCTTATTCACTCCAACGTGGCGAACTATGCCGTCGTCTCAATTTTGGCAATTTATTTAATAAACCTAAAAATTAAAAATCACAAAAAAAGAATATAAAAGGAAGTCCACAGCCATGAAATGAATAGTCTTTGAATTGCCACAGCCAATCAAGTTCTCCTCTCTCATAATTTGATTTCAATGTTCATTTCTTTTGTCTTACTCCGATCGCCAATACCCAATTTATATTTAGAAGTACCCAGCTGCAGATTTGGCCTATAAACGGGGTGAACAGGATTTGGATTGCGCTGTTTTTCGAGGGGCAATCTTTGGTGGGTGCCTCCAATTTATGGGATAAAGGCCAGATTTTCAGGTCACTTTGGTGGGTGCCTCGAATTTTAGGGGGCTGAGGCCAGTTTTTCGGGTTGTTTTTTGGAGGGTGCCTCGCTGAATGGGTTAAGATGCTGCCTCGAGGTGGGTTTGTTGACAGAGCCTTCTGTACTAAGTTCTGTATTAGGCAGACAGCTGGGATTTTGATTAATTTTGAGCTGGTGCATTCAGGTTTTGGTTTGTTTCTTTGAGCGGGCAGTGAAAAAGAATTTGTTGGTACGGTCATTTAATTGGATTTTGTTGGTAGGATTTGTGGGGAGGGTTGGGTTCATTTTGTGCTTTGTTGATTGGATAGTTTTTGCTCTGTTGAATTGGTTAGGGTTCTGAGATGGTATGTAGACTGTTTTATCTTATGAAACTGCTTTTATGGATAATAGTATGCAGACAGATTGAGCTGCAGGGCTCATTTTTGTATCTCTGATGAATTTGAAACAAAAATTTCCAGAAAATTGTAGGATTATGGTTAAATTTTTTATGGCATTCCTGGTGAATTTGGATTGAAGTATACCAGTAATAATCATGGATAACTTTTTCTGGTTTTCCTTATGAACATCAAGTAAAATATTTCAGGAAATTTTAGGAATTACGAAATCATGTGCCATGTACTGAAAAGACTGATATTTTCTCATTTTTGTCATGTGTCGATATTGTGTAAGTATAGATTTATCTAGTTATTAATATTTTTGCAATCCTCGTCCTCATCATTAGAAGTCAACCTGTAACACCTACATGATTCAAACGTGATAAAATAGGTCTCCAAGATTACCTCTATTTTGAAGTCCTCAATTCAAAATTTGAAGTCTCTCAGTCTTGTGAGAGCTGAGATTCTGTTAAGAACGACTTATTGACTGCGACATTTGTCACTTTTTATGTTATTGATGGGGCATTTTGCTGTGAAATTAGACTTTGAAGTGGACTCTGATATTGACCATAAGAAATTGAAGATAACAAGAA
The DNA here is from genome assembly GCA_007258455.2 of Sequoia sempervirens. NCBI lineage: Eukaryota > Viridiplantae > Streptophyta > Pinopsida > Cupressales > Cupressaceae > Sequoia > Sequoia sempervirens. The sequence continues at coordinate 21,378 of VDFB02005072.1, forward strand.
GTAAATCTGTAAGGCATATGTTTGTTGACTGAAAAAGCATTCCAACATGACCTGAATCAGTAAGTCTCAGTTTTGTGTACTAGAGGTTTGTATTTTGGAGGTCCTGCTATGCATGAATCATTTGCCACTAGCTTTCTCACATTTATGTTTTATTTCCAAGCTTTAAATGTTTGGCTTCATAGTTGTGTGTGGTCAAATTTAAAATGTGAGTTTGATTTGCTGCTATTCCTCATGAATTTTGAATAGAAGTTTCCACTTCCACGAAATTTTAGGAATCACGGATTATCTTTTCCTCCCAATGAGCACTGTATTATCCCGTAAATTGTTTATGATTTTGATGAGCAGTTATTGTGTAAATATAGATTTTGGAGTTGGTTCTTGATGCAACCTTAAAACACTCTGTTTGAAAGAATCCTGCCTATTTGCTTAAAAATAACAGAGCAGAATTTTTAAGTGCATGTATAATAGTTTGAAAGTCCAAATAAGCCTTTAACATAGCCTCTAATCCAAAATTGTCTACATTAACCATTTGGAATTAATGTATTAAATCAATATCGTTTTGTATATTGAGATTATGTTCTGAACAATTTGTTTGTTGCTAGCTTTTTCATTACCATGTTATCGTTTTCAAATTATAAACGCTTAGCTTGGTGGTTTTATGCAGATATCATTGATGCAGCCATAACCTGCTATGATCCTTGTACCCACCATAAGAAATAAGCCCTAATTACCTGCTTGATTGAATATTTAGGTTTAAGATTAAGACTAGCAATCCAACATAACCTCCATGCAAGTATATCCTCAACGTTAGATATTCAGAATCATTATATCTCAGTTCTGTATGACTTATTTGTTGGTAGTTTTTCATATTTAGGTTTTTATTTCCAAATTCTAAATGCTTGGCTTGATGTTTGTAGGGGGATCAAAAATGAAAAATATGAGTTACAGAGCTTATTTGTTACTTTTTCTTATGTACTATAAATCAGTTTTCCAGAAAATTGTACAAATCACGGATAACTTTTTGGTTTAGGTGAATTAGTATTCTACCCATGCCTTTTTTTATAAAGATAAATATAAAATTTGAGTTGTTTCTTGTTGCTGACATAATCTATTGTGAACCTGATGCTCACCATCATAAACAAACCCTAAATGTCTATATGGTAAAAACAGCAGGAATAGATATATTTAATTTTATGATTAGAACAGAAAATCCATGGTAACACTTATTCAGGAATCTTCCAGATTGGTGATACACACCATTAGACCTTGATACCAGCAGTTGCTATAACCCTGATGCCAACTATAATAAAGAAACCTTTAATCCCTGCATGGTTTAAAATTCTTTAAATTAATAGAGAATAAATCTTTTGTATAAGTATTTTTAGTTTTAAGACAAAAAACGAACACTTACACATAAACCTCTTTCAGGAATCCTCAACATCAATCTCAGTTTTGTATGTTGAGAATTTTTGTTTATTTTCTGATTGACTTAACCGTATTTGTTCCTAGCTTTCTCACATTTATGTTTCTGTTCCCAAAATTTAAATGCTTGGTTATATGTTTATGTAGGAGCATGAGCAGGGTGTTCTTGATGTCTAATTTTGTGTTCTTAAACAGCAAATGTCCTATTAATGAAACCTTATTTTTTTAGAAAAATAGGTTATGGATATTCACAATATAAAGGTGGGCCTATATAATTACAGACGACAGTTGTTTTTGCTTAATAAGTCAATGAAATGGTAGATTTAAATATCTTTTGTGGGTTTGGGTTTCTTGTACTAATTATATATTTTCTTATATGCCCTCTTTTGATTGATACAGTCCTTGTGTGTCGACAATTTTTTTGATAGTTAGTTTTCTAATAGTGATAGTCAGAACTAGGCGTTCACATAATTTTTATGTAAATCTGAGTAATAGGTTTTGTGATATTTTGGAATAATTTTAAGCTTCTGTGGTATTCACTAGCTTTTGAGTGGCAGATTAACATTAGGGTATTGAAGAGTTTAAAGAATTTGCAAGAATGTAGCAAAAGTGGGATGGTTCTAAGGCTTTATATTTTTTTTGATACAGCTTTTCTAATGTCTAAAGAAATTAGAAACCAAACCAAAGAAGGTGTAGTATTTTGGTGAACTGGATTGTGAGCAGTTTAGTTGATGAATTGTGGCATGATAAAAAACTGAGAGGTTTGAAATGAATAATCGTCTTGTTGCAGGTTCTATCCGAAGGGTGACTGGACCCAGGAGTGCAGTCAGGAGCAGAAGAGGAGTCACACAGTCTCCTGGATCAACTCATCCTAATAGCAACAAGATTTTCCAGAATAACATTCCCAGTAACTTTCATGAAACTGGCATGTGCAAATATGCAAAAGAGTGCAGTGTTATTCTAAATGGGACAACTACCAATGGTAAATATTTTGTATTCCATATTTTTTCTGCTGTCTTCATATTCTTATTGTAAAATTTCACAGGTCCCACCTTAATTCGTCACTTTATCCAACTTATAAGAGAGGTTCAATTTCTGCTGCTTTAGTTGATTAGTACATCTAGGATGATTTACATGGTTTACTTTTAAAATCACCTGCAAATCAGTTATGTACTACAATGGCATTTACCTTGTGACATCTATTTCAGTATTTTGTTGTTACCTCCAACCATTCTTTGCTTCTGTTGCCGTTCAAATATTTTCTTGACAAAGCAAATTTGTATGGTTTATTTATGGAGGAGATATTTATTTTTGATAACAATACAAAATCAAGACAGCAGATAAACTAAACATTCTTGTTTTTGATAAGCAATGATAGTTCATGCTTAACTTTTTTCTCTTGAACATCTAGTAGCAGTTTCAATTGTTTTATCATTCAAATTTGCCTTTTCAACTTTCTTGTCTATTTTTGATTCATGCTTACTAATTTCTTTATGTTTAGGAACAAATATTGATATGAACCATTCAAATCCAGAGCAACAGGAGGGAGAGCATCCAACAACCAAATCAAATGTTATGGCTGGTGGATGTTCAAGAACTTCTGGATGTGCATCAGGACAGTCAATATCTATGGACAGTGGAAGTATTGAATCTCCCTCTAGAGGTAATGGTGCAGCAATCACTATGGTTGCACCAATCAAGCACATTGCAAGGGCACCTGTAGATTCTCTTGACATGAATTCTCCTGAGACTGTAGGGTGAGCCTCATCTTGATTCTGCCATGATCCTGGTCTGTTGGAGTGTATGCACATTATTAGAAAGAAAAGGCATTATAATCGGACTCATTGTGCAATGGTCGAATTTGCAAGGATAGTATCTTGATTTTTATCACCATGTTTAACTAACACGTCTTTAATGCATATTAGGAGCACAAAGAAGAGGAAAAGAGGAACACGGGTTACTGGTGGGGAGAAAGGTGGGAGGGGTCTTAGACAGTTTAGCATGAAAGGTGTGCTTTAGTCTCTAAGTTATTCTTAAATATTTTATTTAACTTATAGACACTTCTCTTGCTTAGAATAATGAGAATGCCATGAGTCTTTTATATCCATCATGTGTATTGAATTCATGCGATATAAAGAGCACGTACTGACCTTCAGGGTTCATAAATGGTCTTTTCTGTTATCTATAGAATTTATCCATTGTGAAATTATGCACATATTGATGTTTGTATGTATCTATGACTAATGGATCCTTGGGATTGTTTCACTCACTTTTAGCTCTTTTTCTGTGTTCAGTGTGTGAGAAGGTCCAAAGCAAGGGCCGGACCACATATAATGAGGTAAATATATATCTACAATTGACTGCTTATTGTTTAGCTCATCTCCACTTTTATTTGTTAAACATATACTTCCAATCTGCTTTTATCTATTTAAATTCTACGTTTGATTCAATTTGGTAATCTCATTCTCCCTCATATTATTAATTTTAACCAAGCTGAAATACATTAGGCATCTGTGAAGAAAATGTGTGAGAGCTTTATAGCACTTGGACCATGTAGTTGATGTATTACAGTAATGAAGAACTTTCCTAGGATTGCAAAAGCATGATATAACGATTAAGTTACCATGTGTGAATGACACATTTTTGGAGATAAAAAATCTGAGAATGGTAGAGGATTATTTGAAATGATAGATTTGTTGAAGCTTTATACACGAGAATAGCTAGAGGTAGTAATGAGAAAGAAGGAAGGTGCTAGTGTGTTTATAGATTAAGTAAAAGAAAGTTGCTTTTGAATTAGATTTAACTAAGGCACTTAATTTTGCTTATGAAACTGTATAGGGCTGTTGATATTAGATACAAGCGTTGTCTGGTTTAGGGCCTGTAACTAATTCCTAACTTTTGAGTACAATGAATTGCTCTGTTGCAATTAAATGTGTATTCATATTTTATACCCTGCCTTATATGCTTTTTGAATAGTTTGTTTCTGTTTTATACTGATGAAATTCCCCATTGTTGGAAAACAACTTTTAAGAAATTTAGAATAATTAGAAGTTTTCATAATTAATTGTTTTAGACTTACAGCACTTTCATCAGGAATAGTGCTGTCTAAAATCTGAAATTTTAACTCTGCTATAGAAGTAATATGTAAGTTGTAGGCTTTAGCAAGCCAGAAGCGTAATGGCAATACTTTGCACCTAGCAAGCATCACACTTGTATCTCTGATTTTTGATCCTTCAAATTATTTCTTCTTCGGAAGTCTTTGATCAGCGCAGGTTAGCTCTAGTATGGACACATGACTTACAAATTAGCCACAGATTCTAGGATAATACTCTACCCATTCTAACATCATTTTTTTCTATTCTTTTTTTTCTAGACAGGAATGTTATTTTATTTCAACTAATTAAGGATCCTGTTTTTTTTTGGTTTAACTTCTGTTAAATTGTTTGTTTGTTTATTTAATTTCGCGCAATTGATGTTTTATTTGTTTTAAATTTTCAGGTTGCAGATGAACTTGTAGCTGAATTTGTAAATGTGGACAGTAATTGTGCTTCGCCAGACAGGGTAGGTATCCCATTTTTTATTATTGATGTTGTTTTATTACTGGCCTTTGATTACTATGGGTTATGGCATAGTTAATTATGTTTTATAAACTAACACGAGGTAGTTGATATTTTAGATGAGATATTAATTTTGGTTTATTTGCAGCAACAATATGAAGAGAAAAATATAAGGCGGAGGGTCTATGATGCACTAAATGTGCTTATGGCAATGGATATAATATCGAAGGAGAAGAAGGAAATTCAATGGAAAGGTTTGCCAAGCACTAGTGTAGAGGATGTTGAACAGCTTGAGGTTTGTCCTGACATCCTTAATGGTTAATTGAATTTTATTATATATAAGATCCAGGCAATGAACTTACACAGGTGTTTCTAAGAAAGAAGAAAAATGGAATTAAGTGCTAGTGGCATTCTAGTGTAAATCCTTCTGATGTTTAATAGATTGATTATATCATATGTTCATAAATTCTTACTTCAAAAGAGCATCATGATATGCAATTCAGGGCTCTGCTGATCAGTAATATGAAAATGTTTACAGGCTGAGAAATTGTTAGTGAAAAGTAGAATTGAGGAGAAAGCATCTTATCTACAGGAACTTGAAGAACAGGTAAAAATTTATAGTCGACTTGATTCTTACCTGTTACATAGTAATTTCTATTCCCTTGAGATTTTTTCAAGCAATATGTTTTTATTTCTGTTTCTCAAACTCAAAGTAAAAGGAACTAACAAGTTCATATGCAGGGAAAGCTCTGTCTTTTGTATTTCATCTTGCTTTATGGGTTCTAATATTTGAAACATGATGTTCTGTTATCTTCATTGCAATATTTTTACTTCTGTTTCATTCTGTTATTTCTTTTAACTCAGTTCTCAATTTGTGATTAATGCTTATTTTCTTATTGGTCAAAGTATTTAGGCATACAAAATCTGGTTTCGAGGAATGCGCGTTTATATGGTTCTGGAAATACTCCAGCACGGGGTGTAACATTACCTTTCATATTGGTCCAGGTATTATATTCAAATGTGTGTTGTAAAATGGTTTTTTGGTCCTGTGTTGATTTTCTGATAGTATCATTTGTTACTTTTTCCATGACACTAATCTTATGTTACCTGAAACAAATAAAGTTTACAAATGTATAGGATATGCGGAGAGGACATCTTGTAGCCAAAAATGACTAAATTTAAAGAATGATACTTGCATTTGTCTGGTAAACTATTTGAATGGGAACACAGTGCTTACACCTTCTGCTTGAGGCAAAATCTTTGAAAGACCCTCTTAAAACACTGAACTAACGTTCATCAGTTTGCTGCTCTTGACAACTCTATATACACACTACATTTCTAGGTCAATGTCACTCTTTCTAATACAATTTTTGCAGATTAATACCCAACATTCAGCATTCCACCAGTTCAACATGACAACTGTTACTCAAGCACAATTGTAAATTTAATCACGACAGTACGTCCAAGTTAAACCTTGGCAAAGTAGGTGTGCAAGGCAATATACGCAATGATGGTGTTTTTCTTTTTTGGATTTGAATATTCGGGATCTATTATAGGGGCCCCAGCCCAATAAGAAGATCATGCTTACAAGGAAGACAATGCCTGTAGACATATCCACACCATAACATCACTTTTTCCCTAAGTTACCGGTTCGGGTTCGGGGACGGGTTCGGGTACGAGAACCTGGTACGTGGGTACGGGCAAAATTTTTTTAGGGGTTTGGGTACGTATGGGTACGTGTGTATATATATATATATATATATATATATTAATAATTTAATATATTATAAATCTATATATATGTATTATATATACAAAAAAATAAGAGAAATATAGAGAATTGTAAAACTAAATCATTTCATAGTATGATACTTGATCATTGATCAATGCCAAATGCCAAAGATAAATATTAAATGCCAATTGATAGTTGAAAAATATTCAAATAAAATTACTGAATTACAAAATGTAGTTCATGAAACATTGAAACATGATTCAATGTTCATTGTTCATGTGCTCATCAATCATCAAAAGGATTGTCAGAATCATCATGACTTGGATTTTGAGTGGTTTCAACTTCAAAATCATCATCATTTGAACCCAAAGCGGATCCAACACCATGTGATATGTCATCAATATCACCCACATCATCCATAGTGGCTCTAGCAAGATCCTGAATGGTTGCATCCAAGTCAGTAGACTCGGGTGCTACATCCCAAAGCCTCGCTGCCCCCTGCCTGTATTGAGGATCCTTACGTGACAGAAGACGCAAATTGGAATGAATGTACACTAAGTCTTCAGCTCTTTTTGCAGCCAACCGGTTACGCTTCACTGAGTGGATAAAGGAGTATGTACTCCAATTCCGTTCAGCGGCAGAAGAGCTTGCAACCTGGAGAGAAAACCAACAAAATTAAAAATAAAATAAAATAATGCAAGATAAATTCAAGAATGTTAAGTGTTAAATTTTACAATACAAGTGGCAAAAAAAAAAAACTTACTTGTGAGAGGATCTTGATTGCAAGAGGTTGGAGGTACATATAATCTTGACCATGGAGGTACCACCATGTAAGACCATCCATTTTGTATTGGTCTCTAGCAACAGAAGCATTATGATTTTTTGATTTTCCTGTGACAAACATTCCAAATTCTCTCATGACACTTGCATGCACTTCTGGATCACTGAACATTCTACTAAATGCCGTCTTATACCCATTAGCAACTTCACCATCTCTATATGGCGGTATTCTCCCTGGGATAGAAAGTATTTCAGTGGTATAGTACCTCGGAGATAGGGCATATGCAAGGAGGTGCAATGGAGTTGTCATCTTGTTCCAACGATGAAGAACAATTGCTTCCACCCTTTTGTACAAGGTGTCTTCAGGATCATTCTCTTTTTTTTGTATTTCTATTTTTATTTTTTCCAACATTGTGTCCATGCTATCATAGACATCCCCCAAGCATGGTTCATCTGTATCAGCAAACCGAAGCATAGACATGATAGGTTCGGTGAATTCCAATACATAATTCACACGATCCCACCAATCGTCATTCAAGATCAATGCCTTGACTTTTTGGGCCCTCTCTGAATTTGATTGCTTCCATATACTCCATTGGTTGCTAATAACCATTTGACTCAATGCATCTTTCACCTTCACAAGTCGTCTCAGAACAATTGTGTGAGATGCAAACCGGGTCTCGGCAACCTAAGAACATGTTAATAGTAAGTTAATAACACATTTAAAATATGTAAATAATGCAAAAAATTATTTTATTCAATTATGTAAAACATGACATAAATGATAAATGAAACTAAATAAATTAAATTTTAAAATTTACCTTCAACAATTCCAATGTTGAAAAAGTTCTGAAAATTGCTTGTGACATATGGTGGTTTGTCACAAACATCTGGATCTCCTCAGACTCCTGGTATATTTCTTTCACCCACTCTATTTGGGTGCCAATTGCTTGCATCACCAAATTGAGGGAGTGTACAGTGCACGGTGTCCAAAAGATGTGCTCATATCTGGCCTCTACCAAAGCACCTGCAGCCCTGCAAACTTTTGCATTGTCCGTAACTACTTGGACAACATTTTCACTACCCACCATCTCTATGGAGTCAATGAGAATCCTGGAAATGAACACTGCATCTTTCACTTCCCCTTCACAGTCAACCGCCCTCAAAAACATTGCCCCCTTGGGGGACACTGCAATAACATTAATCAATGGACGGTTTTTGCAATCTTTCCATCCATCGGAAACAATAGATACACCTGTTTCAACCCAAGAATCTCTAATTGGTTTTAGTTGGGCCTCTACATATTTCTTCTCTTTTTGCAATAAGGTGGTACGCACCTTTTCATACCCAGGACTTGTGAAATCAGGAGGTGCACTATTTATTGCTGACACCATGTCCTTCCAATATGGTGATCTCACCAAGTTGAATGGAAGACCATTGGCATAGAGGCAACGTGCAATTTTTTCTTCAGCAATATCTCTTGCCTCCATTTTAAATGCCTTCTCTAATGGACCTCTCTTGCGGGTGGTGGTTTCTGGTTCTTCATCTTCTTCTTCCGTAGAGGGTATAGACAAGAAGGGATGTCTAGAGGGCCTAACTATCTGATGAGTGGGTAATGTTGTTTTTTTCTTTCCGGAACTATAACTAGTTTGTTTTCCTCTTGCAATGGAATTGTCAGCATCTTCTTGTTCTTTTATAAATGCTGCTATTTGTACAGCAGAAAACCCCTTCTTATCTGGGCCCACACACATATTAATCCCTTTACCACCAGGGCCCATAAAATGAAGTTTCACTCGGTAGTAGGAGCTATTATATTGTACATTGCAAAAATTACACTTCCAAACAAACCCCCCACCTCCAGGAATTTGTGAAATTCGTGTGGTATGTCTCCATAAAGGAGATCCTTTATCAATTTTGAACTTTTGGCTTCCATCCCCACCCACTGAACTTTGACTACTGGCCATTGTTGCAATCTCTAAAAAAAATGAAAAAAAAAATATATTTGAAAAACTTATTCACAAACTTGAAAAAATTCATCAAAAACTAAGAAACTTAAAAAAATTCATCAAAAGATTGAAGAATAGGGTTTAAATGCATACCTTGAACACTTAAATCTCCTTTGTAGAAGCTATTTGCCACTCCACAATCGATCTCCTTCAAATGCAATCACCTCCCTTCAAAATGCTAAGATGGACACAAAAAATGGAGAGAGCAAAATGAGAGGTAAAAATGAAATGTTTTAGTGTTGAAAGGCCTCATATTGGGTCGTTTTAGGGTTTTAAGGCAAAATAGAAATTAAAAAAATGTTTTTTTTTTCACTTTTGGGCCCACTTTTTAAGTGCTGGGCCGTGGGTTCTCAGGGGTTTGCCCGGGTACGCGGCTGGTACCCCCGGGTCCGCGTACCCACGGGCATGGTACTCGTTGGGTACGCACCCTGTGCGTACCCAGCGCGCACCCACAGGCGAACCCGTACCGGGTTCGTACCCGAACCGGGTTCGAGGCCTGTGGGTACGAATCCGGTAACCTAGCTTTTTCCTAAGTGACTTGAGAACCATATGCTCCCTCTCATGCTTTTTTTGGCTTTACTTTTTTGGACAGCATTTCAGTCCATCCAATGTTATCATCTTCTTTATCAAATTCACAAGTGGTGGAGATGCGGAAAGTGACCGATTGATTTGATCTAGTAGCAATTCACCAAGATCCCATTCTTCGGCATAAGTCAATCTCTCTCACCACAAATTCTTATCTGCTTAAAAAGGCCGTGGAGTGGGCATGTGACCCACTGCAGATTTAGATTGATCTGTTGGAGATTTTGTTGTGGACATATTCACTAGAGTTATTTATACCAAAAGAAGAATTAGATATGCTAGGGTGATCAGGCATAAGATTACCACCAGTACAAGAAGAATGCAGATGCTTACCATTCAAATTTGCTTGGTCTTTATTCTTTTCAATACCATCCTTCAGTTCTGGTAGTGCTTCTTGCTTCCCCAGAGAGTGATTCATCAGGCTAGCCTTAGAATGAGAATCTCCCAAAGATTGATCCTTTTGGACCAGATTATTTGAATAATCATTGAATGTGTGTGGTTTTGAAGGAGGCTTACCAATCTCCAGAAGAATTCAGAACTGGTTGGTTTACAGATAGATGCCGATTACACGCAACTTTCTACCAATTTGCTTGTTTAGAAGTAGATGCTTTAGCAACATTACAATTAGCAGCAATATGTCCCACCTGAAAGCATTTATGGCAACGAGATGAAACATTTTTGTAGTCCAATACTTGTTTCCATACCCTATCTTCAGTCTTCAACCAAACTTCATCAGGTAATCCTTTCAAGATGTCAATCTAAACTTGTATACATTAAGGCAATCTGTTACTGGGTCTATTGCAATAAATCTATCCAAAGCATTCCCAATACTTTGGAAGTAAGAATCAACTCAAAACTGCTCTAGTACATAGGGTAAACAAATCCAGACGGGCATGACAGAAAAAGTCTCAGTATTAAGGATAAAAGTTAGAAACCGTGGCTTTATTAACGTAACATGCCTGTCCCAAAGCCAAGGACCCTTGTCTAGAATGAAATTACTGTCTTCCACAGACTTACATAATAACACAAAACCCTTGGGCACTAGGATAGATCTCTATTGGTTCTTTTAATTGCAGTTTCCATGTTATTGTTGTCCAAGCACGCAAATTTACTAGACTAGGCTAAAAAGAATTTATTTTACAGTTTAGCCCATTCTCTAGCTAAAACTTCATGCCCAAAGGAAATGACAGGATGATAACTTCCTGTAGCTTTAAAATGCCTGGAACCGGGGACACATAGATGGTTTGACATTTGCCTTATCCTCATAAGCAATCTCTTCCTTTGATTGAACTCCTCCGGCCAAAACTAGCCCCTCACTGGTTTTATAGTTTATTGGACATCTCAAATGAAATATGCCCTTGGCAAGGTGCATCCGACAACCCCTGAGCTGCACTGGATCTATTTGTAGCAAGCAAAACATTCTTGTTTGGTGTCACTGGAGCTGTAAGACTGACAACTGCAATATCCTGAGGGGCTGGAATTGCAGAATCCAAGATCCCTTCATCTTTCCATTTTTCGAGAACATCTATTGTTGTATACTGCTTGCTGATTGATCTTGGATTCCTCAGTAACAGCAATTGTATTAAGGTTTGAAGAGGGATGGGCGGGAAGCACCATTTTGAAATCTTTTGTTATACTTTTTAAAATCACACAATGATAATGTTTACATAAGTTTAATATATGCAATTAATCTGGAAATGATTGCAAATAGTACCTTTTAGATTGTAGTGTTTCTTGGCTTGGCATATGCATTCATGTTATTCTCTAAGGAAATTTAAATTTGCCAGTTGTGTTTTTCCTTCCATGATATTTAAATCTGCTACCTTAACTTCAAGGAGAACCTCAGCAAGTTTAATGAAAAGGGTACAATTAATGTTCTTATAGCTTAGACCTCTTATGTATTTCTTGCATAGTTTTTCAAATGCAAGTTTATTATGAATGTTGGTTGCACTCATTATATGACTAGGGATGAGTGGTTTGTTTCAAAAGCATGGCACGTTAGATGATAATGTCTATCATTTAATGCTTTATTTTTCCTCTCACTCTTTTGTTTTCCCTTTTTTTCAATTTCTTTTGTTCCTTTGTATTCATGGTTTTACTAATTCCTTCCCTGCCTAAAATCACAAAACAATTTATGGAACTAAGATTACTTTCATTCTCCTCAAACTTTCTTTAAACTTACACTATCATTTAATGTTTCATTTTTCCTCCCCCATTCTTTTGTTTTTCCCTTTTCTTCAGTTTCTTCCTTTCCTTTGTATTCATGGTTTTGACCAACTCCCTCCTTGCCTAATATCATGCAATGATTTATGGAACTGAGATAATGGTTATAAGCTTAGCTACACATGGGAATCACTTATCCACAAACTTAGCCAAAAAACTAGGTAGGCCAAGGTGAGTTTTCGATTAGATTATTTAATGAATTGACTAATTATTTAACTAATTAGGTGGTTAATAATTAATGGATTAATTGATTTTGTCGCTAATTAATCCTTCCTTTAACTTAAACTATCATTTAATGTTTCTTCCTCCCTTGCTCTTGTTTATCCCCTTTCTTCATTTTTTTCCTTTCCTTCAAATTCATGGTTTGAACTTTGACCAATTCCCCCCTTGCCTAATATCATGAAACAGTTAGTGGAGCTAAGATTACTTTCATTCTTCTCAAGTACCGGTTTTGATCGTTTCCTCTAATGATGGGTCTAGTAGTGAAAATCAAAACATCATTGAGCATAATTTGTGTATACAGTTTAAATAGTGTCTTTACATATCTAGTTGGGACATCACTTTTTCAGGATTGACCTATTCACACTTAGCTTAAGTTTACTTAGACTATTTTTATGCTTTCGTCTCATTTCATGTGGTTGAGACACATGTCCCATTCATTTGAGACACCTAATACTGCATTCTCACCACTTGCTAGCACACATGTCATTTGAGCTAGACAAGTGTTTCATCTTTGGAGTGGCTGTCAGTTATTGTGTTCTACCTTCCTATCTCCTCTGCAAGGCCTCTATGCACATTTTACACACTCTCATTATATGATAGATGTCTCATTTGTGCTTCTTGTGTTTCACTAAGTGGAAAGTTATGTTGTGCTTTTAGATTCTTGGCTAATTCCAACATGGTATCAGAGCGAGTTTTGTTTGAAGGCGTTGGTTTGTTTTTTGCATGAGATTACTCGACTTTCTTGGCTTATTGAATACCAATGTTTTGTCCAAGAGATTCTCATCATGGCCATTGGTTGAAGGCGTTCGCTTTTGTAGGCGTGAGATTGCTTGACCCTCTTGGCCTATCAAGTACCAATGTTTTGACCATGAATGCATGTTCCTTTTGCACCAAGGTGACTCCAACACTTAGCTCTATCATTGGAGTGTCGTGGATCCAAACAAACATTGCCATTACACTCGAAAGGCTTGAGAAATGAAGAATGCCCTTCGTTTGGAAAAAAATTGGTAAATTTGAAATTTTGCAAAATATTTTTCTTGTACTTTGTTGAACATTATGGAATCCGTACAAAATTGTACATGTTTGTATTGTATGGATTTTTAGGCAAAAAAGCAATTTTTTTAGTAGAGGGATGAATGGCCCCCCTACCCATTTCATCATTTTTTGTAAGTTTCTACAGGTTTTGCGTTTGGTTGTGGGCATTGCAATCTTAAAACCCTATTTTTTGGCCCAAAATCAGCCTTGCTGGATTTGGTTGCTTGTTTTGTGGATTTATCTAGAAAAGTTGTTTTGATTTGAGGGTTTTGCTTCATACTCACATTAGACACTTGTACAAAAGTTTATCACATTTTTTTTGCATATGTAGTTATTTTATGTGCAATTTTTGGCACTGTTTTGGATGCCTATGACCCTTCATGGTCGACCTCATCACCATCTATCTCTTTGATTCTTCCCCTCACTCACCACACCAACAATTTGTGAGAAGATATTAAATCTGCGAAGCATATTGTTTTGGAGATAGTGGGAAAGATAGGAATTTTGTCGCTAGCATGTTTGTGCATTGGTTCTCTTTCTTCTCTACGTTGGACTTTGCAAAATGGCATGGTCGTTGGTTGTTGAATGTTAAGGCTTCCATTTGCATAATAGGCAGCTCTTCCATCAACCACAACCCTTTTCAAACAGTGGGAAAATCTTTGGTAGAGCATGAATCCTTGGCTGTATTGTGGTCTTTAGTGTGGGCTCCATTCCCACTACTTGTGAATCAAACCCTCCACATGACCTCCAGTTATTTGCACACGAGCTTAATCTAAGTTGCAATAAAACAATTGCAAGTAGAAAGGAAGGGTGACAGTTATCATCCACATTAGGGTTTTGTGGCATCAATTGCAAGAGTTTGTGATCTGTTGTTATGAGTTAAATTCCCATTCAACAACATCACGAACCCCATAGACCTGTCTTTTTGTGAATTTGCTTGCAAGGGTTTTGCTGATTTCTTTTTGGATATGGGCCACACTATCTATGGTATCTTTCACGTATGTTGAGTAGTGTCGTTGGCTTGTGCAAAGGAGAATTGTTGTAGTGTTACATGACAGTCAAACCAGCACAAGTCCCATGCAACCCTTCTATGCAACCTTCCACAATCTGCAACGCCCTCTCAACAAGTCATGGATTTGTTGTTCTTGCTCAACATTAGTTGCCAATCATCTTGGCTTTCCCCTCCATGTGGGGTCAAAATATCCACCCACGACCTCCACCATCGATACAAAGCTAGCATGCCCTCCAATGGTGCAAAAAAGATGCCTTGGTAATAACTTATATTGAAGGGAGTTGAAGTACATTCAAATCAAATTCTTGGTCAACTTATTTGTGCAATATAATTGTAGGTGCTACATTGGCCTTCACAACATGACCTCTCTGTCACATTAGGCACATCAACCAAGTCTCATGCCACTCCACCAAGGGAGTTAACTTCAACATAGGCTGCCTACTTTCTACAATGGCTCCAAAGACTCAGTCAAAACACCCCTACGAACAACTACACCTTTGTCAGCGACAATAATCATTTGTATTAATTGTTTGATGTAATTGTACCATCAATTGGTAACTGGTAGTGGTTATGTTAATTGTTTATTTGACCCTCAAGTTTCATCATAGTGTCTAAAAGGGGGATTTTTTGTTTTTGTTTTTCTGTAACTTGCAAAAGAGGAGTTAAATTTTCAAGTGTAAATAGACGATAGGAAGCTGGTTTTGTCGTCTACACTTTAGTGTTGAGACAATTTGAAAATTGTGTTGTTTTGATGCATTTTTTGACCTTTAAAGTTATAGACTGTAAGAAAATTTTTATGAGGCATAACTTTCACCTTGGTTGTTGAAATTTTGCAATTTTTTTATATTTCTATTAGAATTTTGCAAGGAATTCAATTGTTCTTTTATTGTAAGATTTGGATAACCTATGTTCTCAGGAATTGTAAAAATCACCGTGCATTATAAATGGTTGATTTGGCATCCAATCTTAATACAAGTTGTAATTTCTATTGCATATTGTTCTGGGGGGCCTATGCTTTAGCACTAATCATTTTGGGGAGTTCTCAAATATTGAATCAAGGGGGGGGGGGGAGGTGTCTTGAGTTGTGCTTTTGAACACTTCCGTGAGTCGTGTCTTGAGCATTTTCACATTTTCCTTGAGCATTTTCTTTCTACTTTTGATTTTTCTGGTTGTAATCATGTCTCCAAATCCATGGAAAATCAAATGTGATTATTGTGTGAAGAAAAGGCATACCATTGTTTGCATACTCGACAATTACTCTCTGAGTAGCCGATTAATCACAGGAAATTATAGTGGGCGAGTATTTGCCACTTTTACTCGCGGATTTTCTAGAGTCAAGTAATCATCAATTAAATGCAAATTAATCACCAAAAAGCCCTTGATTAGTTGCAGAAAACCTGCAACACGTTTTGCATATGTTTTTCCCTTCATTTTCACATGGAAATCGACTTGTTTTTCCCATGTTTTGGACGCGTTTCTGCTCATTAAACCCTCGTTTTTGCTTGTTTTTAGACACCACGAAAAAAAGCAAAATGAAAGGCAAAATCCCCTGACGAAATTATTGTTTGTTTCATTTCACAAGGAAAGTTGAAATGCGTTCGTTGTGGAGAAAACATGATGGAGAGAAAGTGGAAAGTAAACGGCAAATCACAAGCAAAAAACACGACTAGGAGACACCTGACACACTAGATTTTTTAGTTTATAGTTTTTATTTTAGATTTTAAATTTTTAATGTTTAAAAGTTTTAATATTTAGTATTTACGTTTACATAATTTTTTTTTTTTTTGGTCGGTAAATATTTGTATTATATTATTAATATAAAAAACGTCAAAAATTACAGTGCCAAATACAGGGCCTTTCTGCGTGATAAATCTAATGCTCAATCCATTGAATCGGAGAGCGCTACCCTAACATCCCAAAATACCCCATTTTACCCATAGATCTTACAATTTTTTTTCGAATTTAGCTGTAGCAACATTTCAAAAAACATCTATTTTCATAGTGCTGAGATAAAATCAGTTTTCTTTTGAATGTTACACTACTAGCACACCAAAAAACCGCCACCACCATCGTCGTTCGTCTTCCAGCTATCTTTGTGCACGCCCATTTCTTTGTATCCTTTCGATCCATTCCCCCACATTTCCTTCTCACTACACATCACCTTTCCACAAAAGCTTCTGCCTCGACTTTAGCATCAATCACCATTTACATTAAGTATCATGTCTAGCAGCTCTCCCTCCCCTTGCTCTTCCCCTGCTTGCAAACCGTCTTCGCCTTGGAAGCCTATTCGACAAGTCACCTCCCTTCCGCCTCTCTTCCTCTTCTTGCTGCTGCAGCAAAAGTTTTAGATTCTCCCAGGTCGTGAAGATTTCCAATTTATATTCATCCCTGTCCACACACCTCCGCCACCTCACGAAAGGAATCAGACCTTCCTCTGTGGCTTCATCCATATCCTCAATGCCTTCCGAGATGTCATAACCTTTCCCCGGAACTGCCCATTCTACCAGAGATTCCATTTTTCCCAGCAGCTCCTCCACAAATAGAGATCTCATTACCCATTTTACCACTTCGATTTCTTCATTCAATTCCATACCCCACGCAAACAGCATCGAAGCTATATCAGTGTTCAAGCACCCTCGATGGGTGGCCTCCATGAAATGCGGTCCCAATGTCTCCAACACCGCTTCTACCACCTCATCTTGCGGATTTTTCAACAGGTACTTTAGTCTGAACTTCGATACTGGACCAAAGAAACCTTGCTGTTGGAGTTTTGTTGAAAATCCATACATTGCTTCCATATCCTCAGCTTTCAAATATACCAGCACACCAGTCTTCCCCTCACCCCGCACTAAAGCTTTCACCGAAAACAGATTTGAAATGAAAGTTAAATGCTGCATTTGCTTGTAATAAAAGGCCATCACCTCGACTAACTGGCTATACCTCCTACCCGTCCTTCCCTTGTCAAAGCATTTAAAACCTGTGACGTCAAACCAGATGTGTGAGCCTGGACATCATTAAAGCTTACTACTTCCAAAACTTTCATGACAAATTGGCTCAAACGGCCATCACAAATGCCGGCGCAGATCAACCAAGCTGTCACATCCAAAGCCTATCAGCCTGCTTCATAAATAAAAACCCCTTTGTCTTCATAGTAACCGTTTGTCCTCCAAAAGTACTTCTCATTAAATCAAGCCACTAGCATTCCGTCCTCCTTCACCGCACACAAAACTCGTGATGACAGCTCCCGCGGTACCCACTACCAAAGATAGAGAAAAAATATAATTAGAGCTAAAACTCTGACATATCCACCTGACGGAGGTCCTCCTTCCTAGTTTCCCCAATCACTTCAAAAGACGTCGCCCATTTGGATAGACAGTCAGCTTCTCCATTACCTGTATGCCGAATGTGACTTACTTCAAACTTGTCAAAAGAATTTAGAACCCCTATGATAGCTTGTACAAAAGCTTGCAAATGCCAAGCCAAAGCGCCACCATTGATAATTGCTTGGATTATTATCTGCGAGTCACCCTCTAAATGCAAATTTTTAACCCCCAGCGATTTCGCTAAACCTACAGCTAACGTTTACATAATTATTATTTTCTATATAATATTATAATTATTAAATAATAAATAGTGTAAAGTATTATTAATAATTTATTATTTATTAAATATAAATTATATAATTAATAATTATAAATAGATAAATATTAATTTATTACATATTTTATATTTATAGTTTAACTTCATTTATATTATTAAATTATTAAATTACAATATATTATATAGTATATAGTAATATACATTTGTCATTATTAAAATATAATTATAACTTATATTATATATAATTTTTACTACTTTTTAAGTTGTCGAGTCAAATTTTTTTGGCTTGCCGAGTACTTTCCGAGTTCGAGTATGTAAACTATGAGGCATACCTTAGATGAATGCATGTTGAGAAAACTTGATGACTTGAAACTTGCTTGGGAACTTCATCAATTAAAACAACTTTGCAGTACAAATGGAATCAACTTGCCAGATTCTTCTAATCTAACACTCTTAGCAACATCTAGTCTCACTCAGACATCTTGTGAGACTTCACCATCATTTGGAGATGAACAATGTAGTCCATTTACATGCATTGCGATCTCATCACTTGTTGCTACTTTAGAGTTCAAAGTTGCTTTCTTGAGAACTATTAGTGATTTTAAGCATTAGGTCATTAACATTAGTTTCTTAGATCCGCCATTTTGCGAAAGATTTCTACCAAACATTTCATCTTTATTTGTAGAGTCCCACATTGCAGATTTGGATGACACATTGGAGGACACATGTCATCTTTTTGATGACAGTTCTTTCATTAATATAGAGTTCAAAGAGGCTTCATTGAGGGCTTCTAGAGATTCTTTGCAGCAGGACTTCACTTGGGATTTGGATTGTAGCCACATGTCATGTATTGACATTCCACACATCATGTCTTTGGATCATGTGTGAACTTTAGAGATATTTGTCTTACTTCCTGCATATTTTATTTGGAATAGGAAGTCATCTTGCACACATTTGTGGTGTTGTTTTTTCCCAAGGGGAATAATGTTGTTCAGTGATCATGGGTCATCTTCAACATCCAGTGTTGAGCATCTACCAACACTATAGGCACCATTTTGAGGGAAGGTTGCATGGTTTCTTTTCTCATCTCGGTCTTGGGAGGGAGCATTTCTTCACATGGAGTTCTTTCCTTCTCACATTTTGGGGGGATCACATAGACCTTTCTTTTCTCTCCTAAGGGGGAAATATTCATTATACTTGTGTTAAGAGGTATTCCTTGGGGGGTCATGACGAGTCCTTCTATCCTCTATCTTCTTCACTTGTACATTTCTTTGCATCATTTCTCTTTTGGAGAGGAGTTTTATTTACCATTGGGTTTTTCTCGTTTACTTTGTTTATGAGAAATTTGTACATGGGTACCTAACATGGCATAGTAGCCAGGACCCATCATCATCTTTGCATACATTACTCCCTAAGTTGGATGACAAATTCTTCCCTTCATAAATCAGGTATCTCAATTACCTATAGATATTAGGAGGACTTTTACTATACATTTTAGGTAACTTTTGAAAGGGATGTCAACCTCATTATTGTCATCACTTTGAGCCATCATATGCAGAATCGGCCATAATGCATGTGCAAGCTGAAAGCAGAATAAAGTAGATTATCAACTTTTGGTAGTTTTAGCACTGTATCCAACTGAACGAAGGTGGAATTTCTCTACTTCTACTGCTATTTGTAGTGTGAACATGCAAAGAAGTTTTGTTTTTGCCTGAGTATGTATTTGTGTGATCTAAAAAGTGTATCCTATTCAGTGTTGGAGAGTCATTTCTCTTATTGCGCACATTGAGTAAGTGTATAAAGGGTTGCTGAAAACTTGGGTGATTTGGAGCATCCTGGGAAGGAAGAGGTTTTTGTACATAACTTTGAAATATGGAGTTTTGGCTCACATTACTAGGTTTGCCCCTGTTGATAGTTTGGTCACCTAGGCAAATGGTACTGGCAATAGAGATGAACATAGACAGTATGAATGTGGCAATAAACCTACAAATAAGTGTTTGTTTGTTTTGACTTCTAGAGGTAGAGTTCTTGATTTCTGTTAATTGGGAAGTACAAACATCTACTTAGGGAGTTTGGCTATGCATTTTGGGAGTTGGCGCCCTTGTTTACGCTTTACTTTCATTGAAAGAGAAATTATGAAGGTTGCTAGGTTCATTCAATGTTGGAATAGAGCTTGAGGCAGAGTAGCTTGTGGATGGATGGAATCACTTGTCAGTTATTGAAGAATTGTATAGGTCAGATTTGCATTCATTCATATTAATTTTACTTGACTGGTTATAGTGGATTTTGGAGAGTATTTATGGTCCAATTGGAGTCTCCTTTTCGGGTTTCTCCAGACCAAATCTTGTGTCTTTGTCATTGTCAAGTGGTTTGCTTCTATTTCTATGATTCGTATTGTTGTGGTTGTGGTATCTGTATTTCGATCTGTAATTGGTGAGCTATTTTGGAATTTTAGAGCAATTTATGGATCAGATTGGTACGAGAGTGGGTTTGGAAAACCTATAGGTAATTTTAAATCACCTTTTTAGTGCGATTGTAGTGGTTTGGTCACTACATGGTTTAGTGGTAGTGGAGATTCAAGATAATTTAAACCCATAGCTGGAATTAGGTACAAACAACAATGGCACATGAGGGTGGAAGAGATAAGGATGAGACTGACGAAAGATTTGAAAAATTAAAGGCAGATGTTGCTGTGATTTCCCATCTTATGTGAAAAATGGACATGTTTGAGAATTTGGTGATGTCCATAACAAATAAATTGGACATTCAAGAGATCCCAAAAGTGGAAGAAGAGGAGTCCAAGGTTACGTATGAGCATGTTGAGACCTTGGATTAAAACTCACTTTTGTTCAAAGTGGAGGCCAAGATAGAGATCCAACATTTGACAGAGAAGTAAATGCAGAAAAGTTGGTTCAATGGGTCTCTCAAGTGGAGGTATATTTTAGCTTACACAAATTGAATTCTTCTCAGCAGATTTCTTTTGCTTGTTTTAAGCTATTTGGACATGTGTTAACACTGTATGAAGCACATGTAACTTTCTTGCAATGGAGGAAAGCCCCACCCATTTCGAAATAGGAAGATTTTAAAGAGTTACTGAAGAAACAATTTCACCCTATAGGCTATGAAGAGGATAGAGCTATTCAGTGGCATTATTTTTGGCAGTTACAAGGACAAAGTGTTCAAGAGTATGCTAGTGAATTTTGAAAGAAAGCAGTTTAGTTGGGAAGAGATGTGATGAAAAGAGATGCTAATGAATTATGCTGGAGCATTATTTGGACATCTTTGTAGGGTACAAGAGTATGCTAGTGAATTTTGAAAGAAAGCAGTTTAGTTGGGAAGAGATGTGATGAAAAGAGATGCTAATGAATTATGCTGGAGCATTATTTGGACATCTTTGTAGGGTAGTATTAATGGCAAAACCTCAAAATTTTGATGAGGCAAGTGTGTAGGTCCTTTGTTTGGAGATGAATAACAAGAAATCCAGCTTGTTCAAGGAAAAACAGTAGGGTAAGAAAGAGGGGTGGTGGGGAAATGATTCACAAAAAGGGAAAGATAAGTGGAAAGGAAAAAATTCTACTAAGACTTCTGTGAAGAACAACAAGCTCCCACCATAAATACTGGTTTGGATAACGCAATGAATTCCAGGTACAGTAGCAGTAGAGGAGGTAGCAGCACGAGTAGCAAGGGCAGGTGTATAAAGGCAAAGAGAAATGCCATCACAAATGTTGTGATAAGGAGGGTTGTAATGAAGATGCCTGCTAGAAATTACACCCATGTAAAAAATCTAGAAAGAACAAAGGTTCACACAAGGTGAAGGAGATTGAATGTACTTCGGATATGGATGATTGAATAGTCTGTACAACTATGTAGGAGGCAAATGTGGTTTGTGATGAAGCTCAAGATGAGGACAAGTCTACCAAGCTTTTCCATGTGAAATTTAAACTGAAAGGTAGAAAAAATGATGCTCTTCTTGATACTAGTTCTCAATCAAGTTTAGTATCTCAAAGTATAGTGCAAGAACTTGGGTTGGAAACAATGAAGCCCCCAAAACCATATTTGTTGGGTTGGTTGAAACAGGGAGTAGAAATTTCAGTCAAAACATAATGCACAATTAGATTTGCATATTTAGTTGAATTCAAGGATGAGGTAATAATGAATATTATACTGTTAGATGTATGTGGGATTGTTCTTTATAGCCTTTATCTCTATGAATGGGATTCAATTTTTATTGCAGATTGAACAAATACTGGTTAAAGAAAAATGGAGAAGAGATGATGATAAAATTGTATGAGGGAAAATCCAAGGTATTCATGGTGAGTGCTGCCCAAGCAAGGCAATTAAGAAATGCTATGGGAAAATTTGCTTTATTAATGTTATGGGAAAAAAAGGAGGAAGAGCAAGTGGCAGAGATTAAAACAATGCATGGATTGCATTCAGCCTTTCAGGCAAAGAAAAAGGGGATGTAGAACAGCTGGTTCACCATTTTGGTGAGCTTTCTAAGGAGCCTAAGGGCCTGCTCACTCACA
The DNA here is from genome assembly GCA_007258455.2 of Sequoia sempervirens. Taxonomy (NCBI): domain Eukaryota; kingdom Viridiplantae; phylum Streptophyta; class Pinopsida; order Cupressales; family Cupressaceae; genus Sequoia; species Sequoia sempervirens. The sequence continues at coordinate 44,075 of VDFB02005072.1, forward strand.
GATCTGTGGTGCATGTGCATTGATATTAGGTGCTAAATAAAATTATTGTAAAGAATTGGTACTCTTTGCCACACATTGATTATTTATTAGATCAGCTTCAACAAGCCAAATACTTAATTAGATTTAAGGTTTGGTTACCACTGATTCAAGGTAAAAGAAGAGGATATTTGGAAAAGAACATTCAAGGCTAGGTATGGATTATTTGAATGGCTAGTGCTTCTGTTTAAAGAATGAAGTGCTACACCCCCTTGTTGATGTGTGTGCCATAGTTTTCTTGGATGAGATTTTTGTTTTAAGCTGGACATATGGAGAGCATGTTGAACAGTTGCAGAAGGTATTGCAGATTTTATTGGAGAAATGCTGCAGTTAAATGATAACAAGTGTGAATTTGTTCAGAAGAGTTTGGTTTATCTTGGACATGGAGTTGGTGATGGTATAGTTAAGATTGACTTGTGTAATTGAGAGTTGAGACAATGAACTTTCTGGGGGAAGCTCAATGTTTGCATAAGATTGTAAAATCCTTTTTATACATTGCAGCTCCATTACATGCCGTTACTACTCCATTACATGCCGTTACTAGTCTTGAGAAAAATTTTAAATGGGGTATGTGCAGTTGAGGGCATTTGATGAATGAAAGAAACAATTAGTAATGTACCTATTTGAGCATTACCTAATTTGCAACTTTCTTCTGAGGTGGAAATGGATGCTGGCAATTACACTATGGAGGCTGCTTTATTGCAAGGCTGATGACTAATTTCTTATCATTCAGAATTATTTTATGGATTCATTCTTGGATATTGCACTTATGATAAAATTATCTGTATTGCTTTAAGTGGTTAAAAAGTGGAAATATTTATTCATTGGGCAAGGAAACCATAGAGCATATAGATCACCAACTAAATTATCTTCAAGCTCAAATGAAGCTACAGCAGGTGAGGCACAGGAAATGGATGGGCTTCTTGCAATGGTTCCGCTTGGTCATTAAGTACAGGAAAGTTATAACCAATAAACTTGATATATCTTCCAGGCTACCTTTAGTTTCAGCTGTTTCTACCGATCTCTTCTTGAACCATTTGGGAAAGAGGTTGTGCAAAGGATTATGAGCATGATGCAGATTTTGGATAGTTATGTTAGTAGATGAAAGCAGGTAAGTTTGATGTTTTCTAGGCAAAGACTGATTTATGTTTTAAGGATGGATTACTCTTTGAAGGTAATTTTTTATGGATTTCAAAACACAGAGGAGATTGGAGTTAAGAGAAATATATACCTCTAGAGTAGCTGGTCATTTTGGGGTTACAGAAATTGTTTCCAATTTGCAGCAGTATGTATATTGGCCTTACATGCAGAAATATGTAGCAAAATTGGTTTGTAGTTGTAAATTATGCAATGTAAGTAAGCCCAATAATGGGAATCAGGATTGTATCAGCCACTTCCAGTCCCAACTCATCCATGGGAGAGAATTTCAACGGATTTTGGAGGGCTGTCCATGACACGGAAAGGGCACGATTATATGTTTGTGGTGGCTGATAGGCTCAACAAAATGTATGTTTTAATTCCATGTAGAAAAACATTGACAAGGAGTGATGTAGATGAATTATTGTTTTGCAAATGTATGATTTCACTTTGGTTTGCCTCAAAGCATCATTTCAGACAGAGACTCTAAATTTCTCGGTAAGTTTTGGTGCACACTTTAGGAGAAAATGGATGCTAAGCTGAAGAGGAGTACGGCTTCCATCTGTAGGCAGATGGGCAAAACTGAAGTGGTAAATAGGACTTTGGTTCAGTTACTTTGTGGGGTATAATCTGAACCATTCAAAGACATGGGATAAGGGCACAGTATATATTCAACATTCCCACAACTGGGCAGTGCATTCATCTATGAATCTTTCGCTATATACAATATGTCAAGGTATTTTACCTCCTAGACTGCTAGATTTTCTTGCAGGACAAATATATGAGAAAGGTAAGGAGTTTACTCAGAGGTGGATAGAACTGGAAAGTTCATTCAGCATGATAGCACTGCATTGAACACAAGTTCAAAGTGGGTGATCAAATTTGGTTGTATTTGAGCAAGGATATGATTCATTGAGGCACTATCTTCAAGGTATGAAACTTTCTCAATTTTGGAACAAGTTGGTTAAAATGCCTTTTGGCTTGATTTGCCACCATACATGAAAGTGTATTCGATGGTTAATGTGGAAAATTTAAGACCATTTGATTCTTCAATCTTGGATGAGGAAGAGGAATTAGTTTAACCATCCATGAAAGACCTCAGTCCATGACCATTGGAGGAGCTTGAGCAGGATTACTTCAGAAGGAAAGGCAAACATTTAGGGGACTACATAAAACCTGTTTGGTTGGGCTAAATGGTCAACTTCTGTCTAAAGCAAAGTGGTCTGGCAAAGATGAAGTTGGGAAAAATCTTCCATATCTTCTAGGCTTCTGAGCTTTTGGGGACCAAAAAACTCCCTAATTGGGGAGAAGTGATTCAAAAATTCGATCCTATTTTATAATCGAAAGGTCAGTTTCAACCCAATTCATTGAGGAGTTCAATTCAAGCATATTCTAGTGTTGGAGAGTCATTTCTGTTAGTTGGACACATTGATGAGGCACATACAGGGTTGTTGAAGATTCAAGGTGATCCAGAGCATCTTAGGGATGAAGATAATTTTTGTACACAATTTTGAAAACTGGGTGTTATCTGGTCAAATTCCTTCAGAGGTCAGGGATTTTAATTTCTGTTACTCGGGAAGTACAAGCAAATACTTAGGGAGTTTAGTGATCTGTTTTGGTGGTTGGCACTCTTGTTTACCTTCATTGAAAGAGAAATTATGCTGGTTCAATCCTTGTTGGAATAGGGCTTGAGGTCGTGTAGCTTGTGAATGGATGGAACCACTTATGTCACTTGTTGAAGAATTGTAAAAGTTAGATTTAGAATGACATTCATTCATATTGATTGTACTTGGCTGGTTATAGTGGATTTTGGAGAATGTTTACAAATCCAACTGGAGTTTCTCGCCTTTCATGTTTCTCTGGACCAAATCTTACAAGTGTTTAGCTTCTATTTCTATGCTTCCTATTTTTATGGTTGTGGTACTGGATTTCTTGTTTTTGTGTTCTCTTGAATGATGTTTTATTAGCTAGCATTAGAAATCTGTATTGGTGAGCTGTTTGGAATATCTAGAGTAGTTTATGGATCATTGTAGAAGTGCAAGTTAGAATTTTTTTATATATTGCAGATTCCTTATTTCCAAGATACATTATACATAGAGCACTTTTAGAAAAATAAATTCCAGACTAAAATTTACAACATTGTTTAGTTTTTCATTTTCCTACTATTTCCCTGATTTTGTTTGTATTTTCCTGTCAAAATAGACACGTCCACATGCAACTGTTGAAATTGAGATCTCTGAAGATATGCAATTTGTTCACTTTGACTTGGACAGGTATTTGTGTTTTCTTCTCGTCTTGTTTTGTAGCATTCATATTATGTGTTTTTCAGTTTTCCCTATACTTGATACTCTTTGAACTTGTAGTCTTGTAGTCTGGTGCACATGGGTTTTCACTCTGGCCCTGACTTGTGATTGTAATCACAGTTAGACAATCATATAACTAGTGCCTTAGTTCTAATGTTTATTTTTGTCAATGGTTGCAGCACACCATTTGAGCTACGGGATGATGCATATGTACTGAAAGAAATGGGATTTTGTGAAAGCCCACGTAGCACTGGTGCACATGTTGCTGGCCATGAAGACTACTGCAATGGAACTAGTTTTGAGGAAAACAAGTCACTGGTATCCAACTTGCACCCATATCACATGCCTTCACATCCTCAGTCACAGGGTGTTGGTGCTTCCTATTCTATGTCTTCCTCTCCTGGGAAAAAATACATGTATCCACCTGTTCCAGGTATATTAAAAGGCCGTGTTAAGCATGAACACATCTTGCAATGACCCATGATGTGAATTTGTGCAGTATGTATTTTTAGTGCAAGTGGTATTTTACAAATACACTCTGAAGGTTCTCTTTTGTGAATTTTTGTTATTTATGATATCATGAGTTAAAGAATGTCATTTTAGCATGGGTTTGACCAATATCCCATCGGAAAGAGTCCTGGTATACTTTGGGCTAGAGCATAAAAGAAAGTTGTACGGTGCTGCTATAGTCATGGTTGTCTCATATAAGGCTGTGAGCTCTGCAGATTTTTGTCTGCTTCTGTATGCCGCATAATTTATTCAAAAATAGTGGCAAATATATACAGCATGTTTAGTGCATGGAGATACCCATGATTAATAGTCTTTTGCAACTTTCTGGAGCAACACATTTTTTCTTGATGCTTATGATTTAATTTGTTTAAATCAGTTCAAATCCACAATATGTGCTGTGCATTATTATATCATATTGGCATGTATTAACTTAAGTAACATAGACTAAATTAGTTGGTGGTTGAAATGTTTCATTGTTTACATTAAATATAACGCCCTTTGATTTCTTTGGCAGAGGACTTAAAAGAATAAGCCCCTTCTGTGTTACTGTCTATTTTCTGTTTGGTATGTTTTTACTATAAAATGCATAATATGAACATTTGCGCAAAAGTCAAATGTACATGTAAGTGTCGTCAAAACAGAAGTTTGAGTATTGCACGCGGCATTATTTGTTATATCAGGATTTTATGGGAGATGATTCGCTTATAGGTTCATAAAGGTTCTCTACTGTAGGATCTATTCTTTTTAAGAGAATCATGCATGAAAAGTGTTTTATTCTGCTTCGAACATGATAGGCTGTCAAACACAATAATGTGCCAATCTCAATTTGATTTCTATGTGCTTCAAACACTGTTTCAGAAACAATCAGAAGACAGGAGTTCTCGCTGAAAAACATCCCTACTTTTTTACTAGCTTAGAGAATGTAACCTTCAGTATTCTGATTTATGAAAACCTAGACCCCCACAGAGAGCCCACACTTATCAGATATCTGATGAACAGCATGGAGGAATTTCTTATGACCTTGTTGACCCGGATAACTAGAGCATACATTTGTAAATGATCTAGGCTTAAAGGAAATTAGTTAATCATATTATCCAACAGAGCTAGACCGTACCCTAGGAAATGCTAATGGTTTTTAACACTTATGGCCTTTGCATCAATATAGAGTAGAGGGAAGGACTTAATAGACGAGCATACTCCAGTAATTGTTATGGTGTGGTGCAGTCCTAGTAGCTTTTATGTTTGTACTTCAAAAATGGACAGTATCCATTTTCAAGTCACATTGAAGAAACAACTGATCACACAGTGACACATAAGGCAATTTGTAATACATGCCTCGATGTTCATGTTTTGGTTTAATTTTTTTGGGGTGTCTTTAGACAACTCAGTGAAGATGTTGATGTGGCTATGTTGTCTATTCTCAGAATATCGAACAATAGCTTTAAAATCTTAGCTTTAAAATCTTAGCTCACATATGGAGGGATGCTGAAAATTTGATCTACTTTTTAAAATCTTAACTCACATATGGAGGGATGCTGAAAATTTGATGTACTGTTTAAGAGCTTGAGATGCATGACTACTGGATCCTCGTTCCTAGTTTTAAAACTTTAGCACCATTAGATCAAGTGTATCTGTGTCCATTGGATTTGATTCAATAGACAATAGTGGTATGAGAAGAAAGTATGAGAAAAAGATGTGGCAAGGATTTATGGTATATTTGGATCTAATAAAAATTATTTGCAGAATTAAAAAATAAAGTAATCATACTTCAAATTAGTTGGACATGAACGAAAATGCTCAAAAGTGATTTGAGTTAATGATCTTATGCACGGGTCTAAATGCATTAAATATATATTTAGAGTGGGGTATAATCATAATGGTTGGAATTAAAGATCTTTGCATTTTTCTTAAATAAGTTGGGTTAGGCATTCAGGGGCTGATAAAGAGCATGAAGCTTGGATTTTGTTAATCGAAGTTAGTTGGATCTATAAAAAAAGCGAGGTGAACATGATAAAAACTTATAGAATAGGTTAGTTTCCATTAGTTTTCTTGAGTCAAATGTACATCTTCATATGAATTAGGGAAACTCAGTCACATATATCGCCAAGCCCTTTGCTAATCTTTTACAAGGACAGAAACATAAAAAACCCAGTTTAGATTTTGACGAAGATTATGGGGGCTTGATTGCAAATTACACAAGTCTGACCCACAAGACCATACAAAATAATTAAATTGAGGGTTGGATAAAGCCTTGAAATGAGCTTTAAACATATCCTTATCTAAAGTTTAAAATG
>VDFB02005073.1:0-13279 GCA_007258455.2 Sequoia sempervirens
TGCATGTATAAATTCCCAACCCTAATGGAAACTCGAGGGAGGGTTTCCTTCTGTTCCTCAAGACTGTGTGGACACCGTGGGCCTGCCTCAAGAACTCCATGAAGATGACCTCATCTGACGGGTACCTTGGTAACATGAGCGGGGCACCTGAATAGCCATAGACCCTGAGATAGGTGAAAGTGGGAAACTGTATAAACCAATCAGCCCACTCCGCCATCGCTGCCCTAGCAACTGAAGATATGCGAACATGTAACTCATTGTCCAGGTCCCGCACAGTGTACATTAGAAAAGCCTCGTTCACTCTCTTGTAATGATGCAACGACTTCGTGAACTCCAACTGGGGATAATAGTTATATATGTGTTGTACACTCAGTGATCCCTCGGTGTTCAACCCTCTAAATTGGCCTTGATAGGCCACCAGGTAGACTAGGTAGGATATCATGTGGAATACATGAAATTGGAAGTATTCTGTTATCTGCTGATGTAGAAAGTCACTGATCAAGGTAGGCTAGTCGTAGAACTCAGTTTTCTTCATGATGTGGGGTATGGCGTAAAACATCCAAGGTTGAAACTTGGTGGCATCTTCTGAGCCAGTGACCCTGTTGAGCAAGGTGATAATGATGGCAATCTCGTCCTTGAACTCTCCTCGCCCGACGTTCTTTGGCAGAGTCTTATGTTTTTCTTTCATCCATCTCTGTGCAATCTTCTTACTATCTTTGTCTTTATGCATGTCCCATATTCTTTCATTCACCCTTTAGAGGATTCGCTTTTGAGCCGTAGGGGAATGGAAAAACCTTCGATCATGTCGGGCTTTAAAGTACAATCAGTAATCTTCCATCGGTGAAACGGATCCCTTGTAGCCGGGTTGTAATGCTTAATGCAAGCGATTACGAACTCAAGACTCTGCACTGCTATAGGAATAGATGCTGCTGCGAGGAGTCCAGAATGTCCCAGGTTCCTAATTGAGGTGTTTCCTGCGCTCTCTAAGGCATGTAGATCGAACACCGGCTAGATGTGATGCAAGTCTGTCTCAGCGGTTTTGATGTAAACATGATAAAGAGCTGATTCGGACTTGAAAACATTGGGAATTATTACTCCATTTGGAAGAAGCACGAGAATAGTAAAACTTCGCCTGGAGTGCGGACAAGTCTTGAGCGAATTTCTATTTTTTAGAAGCTTTGATTTTCTTGCTCCATGGTGCTTGAATTGCACTGAAAAAATTAGGATATGGAGTTTTGTTGAACCCCGTTACCAAGACAACCCAGATCGTCTGTTTTTGAAAAGTTAGAATTTTGCTTGAAAAAGCAGCAAACCCTAATTTCTTCAATTTTCCCAAAAAAAGCTGGCACCTGGGTTTTGTTCAGAATATGATTAGAAATGGACCCAGTTGATTAGATTTGCAAAATACTGATGGCTGATTGAAAAAGCAGCCAACCCTAGGATTTGAAACTTTCTTTAAAAACTATGATATGGGTTTTCTTGAGCCCGGTTGAAAGGACCCAAATGGTTGAAAATTGCATGCACTGAGGATTTCACTGACATGCAAAATAAAAGCAGCTGCTGCAACTTGATGAACTTCTTGAGAAATTCTTAAGAAAATTGAAGTAAAAAGACCCAAATGATTGAAAACTGAAAACCTTGGCCTTCTCTTTGAAAAATTTGATCTCCTGGAAGAAAAAGCTTGAAAAAGCGAGGGTATAAGTTGCTGGTCTGAAAATTTTCATGAAAAACCAGCAAGCTATGTTCTTGAATCTTGAAAAATATCTTCAAACTTGCTGCTCCAACTTTCTCCTTTGAATGCTACCTACAAAATAATGAAAATAACATGAAAGAAAGATGTTAAATAGACTTTAGGACTTGGATTAGGTCTTGCTTTCTTTTGCTTTTATTTCCAAAAACCCTAAACCTCAGCTTCATTCAACTTGGACGCCTCTTTCTTCTTGCAATTATGAAAATTTGAAAATCTTGAAATTTTCTCTAAGGCATGAGAAGTTGGGCGCCCTTCTTCACCAAGGGCGCCCACTTCACCCAGTGTTAGCCATTATTTTGGCATTTTCAACTTTTCTTCATTTTGACCCTGAACTTCGCCTCCGATTTCCCGTTTGCAGACTAATCTGATGGCCGAGCTGATGGTTTCATTGCAGAGCCAGACTGATTCTGAGAAAGATGTTCTGGAGGCACCTCTGGCAAAAGACTTCATCTTGACCTCCAAATTCATGGGAGCCTTTTCCTTCCAGGGGTGCCCATTTTACCCATAGTTAGCCATTTTTATGATCTTCAGTTCCTTCATTAAATCCTCTTCTACAGATGATCTCTTTGAATCTAGAGCTTCGGGCATCGGATCGACTGACGGTTATGCTCATCGCGGAGCTGACGAGATATGAGGAGGGGTCTTCTGGAAGAGATTTTGTTGTAAAGTGAAATTTGACCCCTTAAAAGTTTGGGCGCCCTTCTTGGCTGGGGGCCCCCATTTCGTCCATACTTAGTCAAATTTTTTGATTTTTTGTGTTTGCTTCTGAATCTTGGTTTTCAGCCTTCATCAAACTCTCTGTTCAGTGCTTCATATCCGACGACTGCGACCTTCGATTAACGTGTTGGATATCTCGTTGGAAAGCTGGATCAATTGTGAAGAGATCTCGTTAGACATTCATTTGCAAATTCATCTGTTAGATACCTTGAAAACTTGGGCACCCTTCTTCACTAGGGGCGCCCAAACTCACCAGACTTAGCCATTTTTCTTTTGACTTTCTTCACAGTTTGAAACTTGCATTTTGTACATTCCTCGTTCATCTGAATCTACTGGAGTTTGGACAATCGGATGATCTGATGAAGACAAGCATCGCGAAGTTGGCTGAACACTGAAAAGAACAAGCATATTCTTGAACCCCAATTGCTGAATAGGTTCTTCAAAAAGTTGGGCGCCCTTCTTCACCAGGGGCGCCCATTTTGCCAACACTTAGTCAAATTTTGATATTTTTCACTTCCTCTCGTTCTGACTTTAGTTTGGATACCCCCGTTCGGCGTTGAATTCCAGATGACTGAGTAATCTGATAACTGCACCGTTGAATTCGTCGCGGAGTTGGCAGAGAACTAAACAAGTTTGACTGGGGGCTTAAACCCTAATTTTGACATCTAATGCCCTAAAAAGATGGGCGCCCTTTCTTCAATTAAGCCCTTTCTTGGCATGACGAGAATAGACCCAGTAGGGCAAAACTGATCTTTTTAAGATTCTGACTGCACCAGCCTGATATGGACGTATTTTGAGCCAATCAAAATTAGTTTGGGCCCTGTCAGACCAACTTTCTATTTTTAGAAAATTTTGCTAGTATCCATTTCCAAAGAAACCCAGAAAAACCCAGAAAACGATACTAATTTTAGAAAATTTCTAAAAATAGCAGTTTTCCTAAAATTTAGGGATGAAAAATTGAGATTTGGGTTTTGTTGATTAAGCTGCTCTTATCAGACCCAGATCGTCAGAATTCGAAAATTTTGTGTTTTAACCCCTCATGCAAGACATGCACACCCAAATTTTGACCTTTTTGACTGTTTTAACAAGACTTTTACTCATTTCTTCAAAATGTCTAAGTGTAACAAAAATTTTAATTTTGGGGTATAACAATTCTAATTTGTCTTTATTTTTCTCTCGGAGAGCATCGGGGTTTGAGAAACCAAGGTTTCTGCAGATCATCAAATTTTGAAGAACGTTCCCTCTTCAAAATCAGGCATACTGAGACTGTGCAATACCAGTTGAAGATTGTCAGTTGAATAACTTCATTCAAAGGTTGTTACAGAGTTTCACTTTGGGGTTTCATTCAGAGATTGGATCGATCTTCCTTCCAGAAGGGAAATAAGTCATTGGCAGTGTCTTGGATCGCATCTGGCACATACTTCAAGGGCCGTACGGATTTCTCTTTGTTGGTACAAAGTCATACTGTTACAGCAGCAAGGCCGTACCTTCCAGACTCAACCAAACATCTTGTTTTGGGAGCCTTTGCTTCTTTATTCTGAGCGCCCAAGGGTTCTGGAGTTTTGGCGTTGATTTGTGGGTTTGTAGTTGGCTTCATCTACTTAGTCGTACCTATACTCCTTCATTAATGGCGGCTACAAGCAATCAGGTTCCCCTTAAATAAAAATGTTGCTTTTCCTTTATATGTTCGATTTAATTCATTGTATGAGTTCTGGAGATCAATAAATGTATGTGCATTCATCTGGATAGTATTATTGATGCATTGTTTATTGTCAATGAATTTATTATAAATTTTATAGTATTTTAGAACAAAATCGCAATTTCTCTTTTATGGCAAAAACCTACAAAAGAATCAAAATACAGAAAACACAACAAAACTTCAGCATTATTGGCTAGTGATTGGGTTGAGAGACACCCGGTCTCTTACATAAATGAAAGACAACAAAAGTGGGTCAGCAAACTGCAATCATATGATTTTGACATCACCTTTATTAAGGCGAAGCAGAATGTTGCAGCTAACACTTTGTCACGCAGACCTCAGTTGAATGCTATGGCACAGATCTCCGAGGATTGGGGGCACCGGATTATTACAAAGTATGCTAAGAACCCATGGGCTTCTAGCATTGTTGACGAGACAGAGCAGGATAGTAGATATACCGTTGTGAATGACTTGATCATTTACAAGGGGCGGATTTTTCTGGTTCCTAATTCAGAGTTGAAGGATATAGTTCTGAGAGCCTTTCATGATCTTCCTATGGCGGGCCATCCCGGTTATTTCAAAACATATAAGCTAGTACGGGAACAGTTTACTTGGAAAGGGCTAAAGACTGATGTTCTTCGGTATGTTCGAGAGTGTTTTGTTTGCCAGCAAAACAAACAGGAACACTGTGATGTCCCCTGCCTAGTAAGCACAACTGGATTTGAGGTTAGCCTATCATTCTGATCCTCGTAGGCTGACAGATATGTGTAGAGGATCAATTGAGGCAGTTACCCGGTGTTCAGGAGCATCATTCTTTCAGTTGATTCAGGTTGGGCCTTCGCAGAATCGTTCAGAGAGGTTTTTCAGATACTTACTATTTTTAGTAAGTCAGGCAGGCGGAAGCTGCTATTTTGGGTCGGGCACCTAGTTCAGCTGATTAGCTCAGAGTCGACCCAGTTCATCAATTCGTTGGTCTGATGGGGAAATAACGGAGCATTTAACGATTATTGAATAATTAATATTTTGACTTTATATTAAAGTCACTTTATTAATTTATTTAAATATTTGATAATGGCATATTATAAAGTAATTTTTATACTTTATAATAAAGTAACATAATTAATATAATGAATAATTATTTATTCATTAAGGGGACGCCATTTATTTATTATTTTTCCTAAGTTGAGAAAAGGCGTATTTAATCATTTAATTTAAATGATTATTAAAAAGAGCTTGGGTCAAATTTTTGAAAGAGGGTTATATATTCACTACCAAGACAAATCGAACTCTTATGTGATGATTATTCAATTTGTCTTATTTTGCTTTGAGCATTGGAATTTGCAAAACCTAGGGTTTCAGCAGACAGTTGATTTTGGAGAACGTTCCCTCTTCAAGATCTGGCATACTGAGACTGTGAAATACCAGTTGAAGATTGTCGTACTTGGTGACTTCATACAGAGGTTGCAGTTGAGCTTACAGGATCGATTCAGGAAGGTTTTTATAGAGATTACTCATCAGTTGACTGGGGCGACTTATCAGAGATTGTTCAATAGAGATCTGGCAATTTATTTATTGAGGCCGTACCATATTAAGTGTTGTTGGGTCATACTTTCCTGTACCAGCAAGGTCGTACTCCTTCATCTGGAGGATACGCCTTCATCTTTTGGTCTTCTGCCTTTTGCAACAAGGACGCCTAATTATTCTAGAGATTGGCGCATAGTCTGGAGTCTGGAGAGTGCATATACATCTTGGGTCGTACCTTTATCATCTATCATCTGGTGGCTGCAAGCAAACAGGTTTTCTTGAAATAAAAATTGTTTTTCCTTATATGTTCGATTTTATTCATTGTATGAGTTTTGGAGATCAATAAATTTATGCGCATTCATCTAGATAGTGTTATTGATGCGTTATTTATCGTCAATGAATTTATTATGAATTTTCTAGTATTTTAGAGCAAAATGTCGCAGCTTTCTAGTTTGTGCAAAACCATCAAAACAATAAAAATACAAAAGCGGACAAAAATCATCGTTTCCGGTTAAGGGTTTGAGTGAACACACAGTCTCCCTACCCGGTGAAAGGTATAGAGCTTGTTCCACATACATCCTGTGCTTTTTCAGTTGCTTTTTCAGTAAACAAAGTGCTTTTTGGATGCTTTTTCATGAGTAGAGACATCATTCACTATACTAAGGGTATAGGAACAGGCAGAGTTGAGGATTGGACAGGTGTACCTATTCCTGAAGGTGAGATAGTATCAGGAGTATTGGGTATTCACAGAGCTAGCTCAAATAGCGAGAAACGGTGTTTATAACCACGATGTGGGGCAGAGTGAAATCCTGCTTGAGAACACTTAGAGTTGAGCATGCGAGAGGCGTGCTTGATGAGGAGTTGAGGCGAGGGCGATAATATGATGGACATGATGTCGATTCGATGGGCACTATTGGAAGCGGTATACTCCATCCCGGTCGCTATATCCGAATGTACGGTCGGCGGGGACTGCAGAGTGGATCAACTGGCATGACTGTGTGACCATGCCCGATCTATCATGGCGTAGGCACGGACAACCTACATTCATACCGAGACCCACCTCCGACTCCGGGGGCAGAGCAGCAGGGGCATCATCAGGAGTTTCAGCCACATAATGGCATGTCAGTAGCGGATGTGACTAGATTTCACGGTGAGTATCTATCATTAGCACTTGAGATCAGACAGGCGTTATCATTTCATGAGTTTATGGATGTTCATAAACCTAGAGGAGGAGGCAGATTTGACCGTAGAGCTCCTCAGCACCAGCAGCCACAGCCACAGGTGAACAGGGACTTGCAGTATGCAGTCAGCAAAATCACCTTGCCATACTTTGATGGTTCTGATAAGACGTTAGCGAGGTCTTGGGTCCAGAAGTTGGACAATTATCTATCACTGAGACCAATGCAGGAGGACGAGGCCATTAAGTTTGCTACTTTGCATCTTGATGGGCTGGCGCATGATTGGTGGCATCATGGCATGTACACACTTGGCCATCATGCAGTTACTACCTACCCGGAGTTCACCAGCAGGCTCATAGAGCGTTTTGACAAGAAGGATCCGAAACTCTACTTCAAGGAGCTAGCTTAGCTCAGACAGATAGGTAGTTTGGATGCTTATGTTGGAGAGTTTCAGAGGGTTGCAGTCATGGTGACAGGCATTTCAGAATGGAGACTTGTTATACTCTTTGTTGAGGGTTTGACAGAGCCTATGAGAGGTTGGGTCAAGGCATTTGATCCTCCCACCCTTTAGGAGGCCATAAGGAAGGCACGGAACATGGAGCTTGCAGCACCTCGTAGCAAGTTCACTTCAGGTTCGACACCCTACACAAGGCCTAATAGGTCTTTTGACAGGAATAGGCCCTTTGACAGAAAGAGGGATCCACCTGATCCTAAGAGACAAAATGCACCACCCTTTGACAGAGAAACACTGAATGAACTACAGAAGAAAAAATTGTGTTTCTGGTGCAAGGCACCCTACGATGAAAAACATGTATGCCCACTTCGTCCCAAGGTTAAAAACAATCAGATGGAATGGTTTTATGAGGGCGAAGAGCAATCTGATCTGTCAGACCAACAAGCTGATTCCGAGCATTTAGATGATGACAGGTCAGAAATGAGGGTGCTTGAAGGAGGAAAGAAAGCTTCTGAGGAAGCACATTTGACTAGCCGGAGATGGGTGGATTTAGACTTGTGAGGCTCCTAGCGGTCCAAAAGGTGATCCTGCCGACCTTTGGTACTACTCATAATTTCTACGGTTGGTAGAGCGACGCGGTATTCAGACAGAGGAGTTTGAGGGTATCCGAGTCAAGGTGGCTGATGGGTACACCCTCAAATGTGACCGAAAGATTACTCATCTTCCGATGCGACTGAACAACTATGAGTTCAAGACTGAATTCTATGTTGTTAATATGGGAATCTTGATGTGGTGTTAGGAATAGCATGGATTTGGGTGAGTTCACGCACTTCAATGCGAAACATGGAGATGAAGTTTAAGATTGATGGAGACCTCATGGTCATCAAAGGCCATTAGAGCGATGTCGAGATGGTTTCGTTTGGGATGAACTCGTGCGTCATGATATGGTTGGTGGAGCTTACCAAAGGTATATGTTGATGCAGCTGGCAAGGGAACAGCGAAGGGTGAGTACCACCGGAACATTGAGATCTTGAGTTCGTACTCCAAAGTGTTTAGTGACATTCCACACAGGTAGACCTCCGGAATAGGGGGCAGGCATATCATGAGTTGGAGGGCGCCAGCCCATTATGATTACACACCCTACAAACATCAGAAAGCGACTTCGGGGATGAGATAGAAGACCATCAATGAGTTGACCAATATGGGCATATTAGACCTAGCGTGCCTTTAAGCTTCGCCGGTTGTATTGGTAGAAAGGATGGATCACCCGGATGACGCCTTTACCACCAGCTCAATAAAGAGGACAATCAAAAGAGCGAGTACCCACCATACCTACTATCGATGATTGTTGATGGGTGCTGATGTCGTTGATGGGTTCGATGGGTGGAACCAATCAATATGCCAGTTAATCGTCTTCGATGACATTCTGGTATACAGCAGGTCATGGGAGGAGCATTTAGCTCACTTAGACACAGTTTTGGGTATCTTGGCTGAGGAGTCCTTTTACGCCAAAGAATCCAAGTGTGAGCTAGGTATGGAGGAGTTGTTGTATCTGGGGCACATCATCAGTGCCAAGGGAGTTAGTATGGATCCTGAAAAGATCCGGTCTATAGTGGAGTGGCAAGTACCCGAGAACCTTACGCAGCTCAAAGGATTCATTGGGTTGTGTGCTTTTTACAGGAGATTTGTTAGTGGGTTCTCACGTCACGCCGCACCCCTTACTGATTTGACAAAGAAAGGGGCTTTTACTTGGTCACCACAGGCGTAGGAGTGCTTTGACAAGTTTAAGGTGATCATGACTTCATGTCCAGTGCTAGCATTGCCTGACTTTACGAAGTCATTTGATTTATTTTGCGATGCTTCAGGTGAGGGCATTGGTGCCATTTTGATGCAGGAGAGACACCCTATTGCTTTTGAGAGCAGGAAGCTTAGGGGTCTTGAGAGGTTTTATAGCATTTATGACAAGGAAATGTTAGCCATTATGCATGCTTTGGCTAAGTTCAGGCAATACTTGGTAGGCAGCAAATTCAGTGTTTGTACAGACCACAATAGCCTGAAACACTTCCTTAGACAGCGAGACCTAAATGAGAGGCAGCAAAAATGGGTCAGCAAACTGCAGTCATATGACTTTGACATCACCTTCATTAAGGGGAAGCAGAATGTTGTAGCTGACGCCTTGTCTCGTAGACCTCAGTTGAATGCCATGGCACAGATCTCAGAGGATTGGCGGCATCGGATTATTGCAGAGTATGCTAAGAACCCATGGGCTTCTAGCATTGTTGACAGGACAGAGCAGGATAGTAGGTACACCGTTGTAGATGACTTGATCATTTACAAAGGGCGGATTTTTCTGGTTCCTGGTTTTGAGTTGAAAGCTACAGTTTTGAGAGCCTTTCACGATCTTCCTATGGCGGGCCATCCCGACTACTTCAAAACATATAAGTCGGTTCGGGAGCGGTTTACTTGGAAAGGACTGAAAACTGATGTTCTACAGTATGTGCGAGAGTGTTCTATTTGCCAGCAGAACAAGCAGGAACACACATATCCTGCTGGATTGCTTCAGCCACTTCCGATACCTGACAGGAAGTGGGAGTGTTTATCGATGGACTTTATCACGGGGTTGCCGAAAGCCCAAGGTAAAGATTGCATCTACGTAGTGGTTGATCGGTTATTTAAATATGCACACTTCTTCGTTACTGCTACATTCGGCATCTTGAGCTAGAGCTCTTCTTGAGAGAAGTATTAGGTTACATGTGGAGTTTGCCTCGGGCGATAGTCAGCTGATAGAAACGGTCGGTTCATGAGCAACTTTGGCGAGTTGTTGAGCTCACAATGGACGGCGACACGTGCGGCTACCATCCTTGAGCGAGATGGTGGAACGCAAGTGTCAATAAGTGGGTGGAAAGGTTACTTAGCAATTATAGGCGGAGCCTTGAAGAGCTTGGGTGAGGTGGATATACCTCTGTGAGTATTGTTATAACTCTACTCACCACATGACGATACAGATGACGCCCTTCATGGCATTGTACGGGTACGAGGCGCCCAACCTTTTGGATTTGATATTGAGTGATAGCAGAGTGTCGAGTGCAGAAGATATGATGCAGAGCTAGCAGGACATTTAGATCCAGCGGGCACAGAATCAGCAGAAGCAGTATGCTGATCAGAAGAGGGTTGAGCGTTCCTTTGATGTGGGTGATATGGTGTATCTTATGTTGTAGCCGTATCGTCAGTCTACTCTGCGGAAGAGTGGTGCAGAGAAGCTGAAGCCTCGTTACTATGGTCCATTTCGTGTTGTCAGACTAGTGGGCGAGGTTGCTTATGAGTTGGACTTACTAGCAGATAGCAGGGTTCACAACGTGTTTCACGTTTCTCGCCTGAAGAAGGCATGGGTCAGCATGTGATACCCTCTCCAGTTCTGCCACCCCTTGATGACGAAGGGAAATTGGTACTAGTACTTGAGGCCATCCTCGAGATGAGAGAGAGACACCTTTGGAGGCGGGTGATCAGGGAATATCTGATCAAGTGGAGAGATTTGCCAATTGAGGATGCTACATGGGAGTCCGAGGAGATTTTACAGCATCCAGAGTTGAGATTGCTTGAGGACAAGCAATTTCAAGGAGGGCGGACTGTGATGTCCCCTGCCTAGTCAGCACAGTTGGATTTGAGGTTAGCCTATCATTCTGATCCTCGTAGGCTGACAAATATGTGTAGAGGATCAATTGAGGCAGTTACCCAGTGTTCAGGAGCATCATTCTTTCAGTTGATTCAGGTTGGGCCTCCGCAGAATCGTTCATAGAGGTTTTTCAAATACTTACTATTTTTAGTAAGTCAGGCAGGCAGAAGCTGCTATTTTGGGCCGGGCACCTGGTTCAGCTGATTAGCTCAGAGTCGACCCAGTTCATCAGTTCGTTGGTCTGATGGGGAAATAACGGAGCATTTAACAATTATTGAATAATTAATATTGACTTTATATTAAAGTCACTTTATTAATTTATTTAAATATTTGATAATGGCGTATTATAAAGTAATTTTTATACTTTATAATAAAGTAACATAATTAATATAATGAATAATTATTTATTCATTAAGGGGATGCCATTTATTTATTATTTTTCCTAAGTTGAGAAAAGGCGTATTTAATCATTTAATTTAAATGATTATTAAAAAGAGCTTGGGTTGAATTTTTGAAAGAGGGTTATATATTCACTGCCAAGACAAATCGAACTCTTATGTGATGATTATTCAATTTGTCTTATTTTGCTCTGAGCATTGGAGTTTGCAAAACCTAGGGTTTCAGCAGACAGTTGATTTTGGAGAACGTTCCCTCTTCAAGATCTGGCATACTGAGACTGTGAAATACCAGTTGAAGATTGTCGTACTTGGTGACTTCATACAAAGGTTGCAATTGAGCTTACAAGATCGATTCAGGAAGGTTTTTACAGAGATTACTCATCAGTTGACTGGGGCGACTTATCAGAGATTGTTCAATAGAGATCTGGCAATTTATTTATTGAGGCCGTACCATATTAAGTGTTGTTGCTGGGCCGTACTTTCCTGTACCAGCAAGGTCGTACTTCTTCATCTGGAGGATACGCCTTCATCTTTTGGTCTTCTACCTTTTGCAACAAGGACGCCTAATTATTCTGGAGATTTGGCGCATAGTCTGGAGTCTGGAGAGTGCATATACATCTTGGGCCGTACCTTTATCATCTATCATCTGGTGGCTGCAAGCAAACAGGTTTTCTTGAAATAAAAATTGTTTTTTTTCCCTTATATGTTCGATTTCATCTATTGTATGAATTCTGGAAGTCAATAAATAGATGCGCCTTCATCTTCTGAGGCATATTGATGCATATTCATTGTCCTTTTATTTATTATGAATTTTTAAAGTATTTTAGAGCAAAATCGCAGCTTTCTAGTTTATTGCAAAAAACCATCAAAAACACAAAAAAAATACAAAACAGACAAAAATCATCGTTTCCAGTTAAGGGTTTGGGCTGAGAGA
Source organism: Sequoia sempervirens (assembly GCA_007258455.2). Classification (NCBI taxonomy): domain Eukaryota; kingdom Viridiplantae; phylum Streptophyta; class Pinopsida; order Cupressales; family Cupressaceae; genus Sequoia; species Sequoia sempervirens. The sequence goes on from VDFB02005073.1 coordinate 12,328, forward strand.
CACCTGGTCTCCTACAAACACACATATCTTGCTAGATTGCTTCAGCCACTTCCGATACCTAACAAGAAGTGGGAATTCTTATCAATGGACTTTATCACGGGCTTGTCAAAAGCCCAAGGTAAAGATTGTATTTACATGGTTGTTGATCAGCTGACAAAATATGCACACTTCTTTCCGATAACCACTACATTCACAGCATCGCAGACTGCAGAGCTCTTCTTCAGAGAGGTATTCAGGTTACATGGTTTACCTTGGACTATAGTCAACGATAGAGAAAATCGGTTCATGAGCAACTTTTGGCAGGAGTTGTTCAAACTTTGTGGGTCAAAACTGACACCTAGTACCAGCTACCATCCACAGACAGATGGACAGACGAAAATTGTCAATAAGTGGGTGCAAGGATATCTGAGCAATTATATCGCTGGACAGCAGAGAGCTTGAGTGAGGTAGATAGACCTCTATGAGTATTGTTATAACTCTACTCACCACATGACTATACCGATGACGCCCTTTATGGCATTGTATGGGTATGAGGCGCCCAACCTTTTGGATTTGGTGTTGAGTGATAGCAGAGTGCCTAGCACAGGTGATATGATGCAGGATCAGCAGGATATTTTGAGGTCTCTCAAAGACAATATTCAGCGGGCATAGAATCAGCAGAAGCAGTATGCTGATCAGAAGAGGGTTGAGCGTTCTTTTGTAGTGGGTGACATGGTGTACCTCATGTTATAGCCTTATCGTCAGTCCACTCTGCAGAAGAGTGGTGCAGAGAAGTTGAAACCTCGTTACTATGGTCCATTTCGAGTCATTAGACGAGTGGGCGAGGTTGCATATGAGTTGGATTTACCGGCGGATAGCAGGGTTCACAACATGTTTCACGTTTCTCGCCTAAAGAGGGCGTTGGGTCAGCATGTGATTCCCTCTCCAGTACTGCCACCCCTTGATGACGAGG
>VDFB02005074.1:0-13781 GCA_007258455.2 Sequoia sempervirens
CTTTGGCCACCCTTGGGTCATGGGATTCGGATGAAACCCAAAACTTGGAACCATGGTTCCAAGTTCCAAATTTCCTATAGATCTGGTTTTTGATTCTCTATCTTTTCTTATGCATGTTTGGGTAGTATTTTTTTTTCAAATATCAGACACAAGATAAAACTAAGAACTTGGAACTTAAGGTTCCTAGTTATTATTCCTATCCAATCCTCACTCTCAACCTACCATAGTTTCTTCTTTCACCACATTATGGATTCTAGATGGAACCAGGAACTTGGAACTTAGGTTCAAAGTCCAAAGTTTCATCTAATTTTTTAGCTCAAAGTATGAGGAATCACATCCATAATTATTGGGTCATGAGTTTCAAGTGGAACTCGAGATGTGCAACCCTAGTTCCAAGTTCTCATTTCCCTCTGGTGCCCACCTCCCATGTATTCTTCTTCACTTCATAATAAATTTTCCTTCTTTATGTTCATCATTTCCAACTAGGTCTTGAAACTCAATGGGAATTTGGAACTTAGTTTCAAGTTCTTGGTTCCTCTCAATCTTCAACATTTGATTTATATTAACTTCTCTTTTTTCTATCAGGCCTCAAAAATTGATAGCAACTTGGAACTTAGTTCCAAGTTTATGGTTCCTCTTCACCCTCGAAACCCATCAACTTTGTTAAATTGGTTCCAATTTATAGTTCTAGCCCACCTTCCAAGCCTGGCCAATTCATTGGAATACCACCTTTTCTAGTTAGAGTTAAACACCCTTCGACCTTCTAGGAAACTTTCGATAGGTTTTATAGGTTTAGTAACATCCCTTTTAAAATATAGTATGTTAGAAAACCTAGTGAAACGATGAAGTTCTTGAGTATGAGGATTTATTAGGATTTTTATTGCTATATGTAGGATGACCACCAAGGCTACTGATAAGACTACCGAGAAATTGGACAAGATTCCTAGCACCCTGAAGTATGAATTCCAATGATTTCTCATGGTTTCCAAGGTCACCTCCATTGTTTAGGACATTATAGATACAAACCTAGGTTACATTGACTTAGATGATTTCAACAAGAGGACTTTCAAGGAGGGAGATACTCCTCGATCTAGAATCATTGCAAATTCTAGTTTAGCACATATACCTAGATTTTCAACCACTCTCCAATACCTAGAGTTGATCTTGGCCTATCCTACCAACTATAGCCCAAACATCAAGACATCAAGAGACCAAGATGGGAACATTGTCTTGGTCATTAACCTTGACCTCATTTCACATGTCTTTGGTCTTCCTTTCAAGGTTCTCAAGGCCTTTGAGGATAAGGAAGAACAATGTATAAGGTGCCTCAGTAACTTATGGTTAAGAAAACTAAGAAAATACTTCGCAAGGGTGCCCAAGAACCTCAATAGGGCATGCTTTCTTGGAGAAATAGGAGATATAATCACTCTCCTAAGTAGATTAATGGGGAAACCTAAGTCTAGGGTGTATCACACATGAATGTATAAATACATCTATGTAATTATCAACGATAAAGAATACTTTGACAAGGCTTAGACGGTGAGTGAAAACCTTCATACACAATTAATCAATGTCAATACAACTAAGAATTTCTACATGACTTCCTACATTTTCTATTTACTAGATGGTATTTTAGTAGAAGTTGAAGGACATAAAAGGTTATGGGAACATTTTACCTAATTAAAACTAAAGGAGTCCAAGGTGCACTTCAAAAGGGTGAATGATGCCTACATTTTCCCATTCATCAACAAGATGTCTAAAAATGATTCAATAAGGATTTTGAATGAAGCCAAACTATTGATATCAGTGTGGGGACACTGGTTCCTCCAATTCCCCAAGTCTACCTACATCAAAATCACTAGGTTTTTTGGATTTCCTTTCTTGCTTCCAAGGTTTTACAACAATAAGGTCGTCATTTTGAAGTTCCCTAGGAAAATAATATAAACTCATAGTAATCTTACGAAGAAGCATAAGCCTGGGATTCATTTACCTTTTGTTTTTTGGTTCTACTTGTGCTCGAATATAGTTTGTGCTAAGACCTCTAAGGAAGAAATTTCCTTTTTGAACCTAAATTTATACAACAAAATAGTTTAACTATGATCCAAATGATTGATGATATGAATACTGTAGAACCTTCCTATGATTTATAGAATGTAGACAACATGCCTCTTCCACCGGTTGATTGGCTTTCCTTTGGATCAAAAAATATGGAGAAGATTAGCAAGAACATAATAAAATTTGTTCTTGGATAGATCAAATTCTAGAGAGAACAATACAAGAAAAGAAAGGGGAATAAGAGGAAAGAGATGAGTGAATGTTCCCTAGTATATAAGAGAAATAAGGGATAATCAATTGAAAAACTCAAGAAAAAGGTTGATAAGGCCCTCAAAAAGGAAAGGATGAAAAAAGAAGTAGCATGTATCCAAGTAAGGGTAGGGCTTGGAGAAAAACCACTGAAGAAGTATTTCCTAGATCAGCTTGATGTGGTTATCCTTGAACCATACCTATATACTGATCAACCAAGGAAAACTCAATTTGATATCACATCATCCCTAGAAAGGACTCCATCACCTCCTCCCATAAAAGAATTAGCTAGTGAACCTACTACCACTGCCCCTAGCACTTCGTAGGCATAAGAAACAAAACATGTCAAAGAATAACTCCAAATTGGGGAGTAAATTTTGTAGAGCTCATTATCTCCCTTGAGGATGATTGGATCACAAGAGGAGGTAGTTTATGTAGAATTTGAGGATGACATGGGTGAAAAGCCACAACAACAAGAGATAGTTGAAACTCATCCCAAGTCCACATAAGTCTCCTCCTCCTCTTCGACATCATTCTCTAGTACCTTCTCCTCCTCCTTGTCCTAAGAAGTAAGGCCTATTTTAGTCTCCTCCATCACCCCACTAACCCAACTTGTCTTAAGTTGAATTTTGTAGCCAATAAAATAGTAGCATAGGTACAACTCTTGGACCTAGTAGTATTTCGTAGTATTTCAAACAATGAATGATAAAGAACACATTCAAAAGTAGCCACAAACTTTATCATCTATAAGAACATACTAGAATAGGGAAAACTTTATAGAGATTGTAATCCTAGTAGCTAATAAAGATGACTCCAATATGACTTATCAAGATTTTTAGGTGACTTAGATCAATCTGGGAAAGAAAGTAAAGAGGAGGTTGTTTCATTAGATACTATTGTTGAAACATTAAAATTAAATACGACTAAGGATTAGGCCACAAAGGAGTTGAAGGAACAAATACATCCAATTCGAAATATTTCAAAGGGTTTAATAACTCCATCAAGTATTCTATTATAAGCTCTTCTATAGATGCCCTAGTTTTGACGAAGAAGAGTGAAGTAGATATTCTACAAATAATGAAGAAAAAGGAAAGTGCACTCGATCGTTGGATATATGTTGATTGAAAAGTACAATGCATAGATGGGTTTCAAATGTAAATTTCATCAACAAATCTTTTAGATAGATTTAATAATGGAGCAATTTTTACATCTGGTTAGAACATAAGATGATATGTATAATTACAGTCTACCTTTAGTCCATGAGATGAATAAGGATCCTTTTAAATTACGTGTGGATAACAAAATCCTGCAATAGGGTGATGAGAATTTTATCGAGACAACCATTAAATCTATAGATTTTAAGTGAGATTTATCGATATGGTTTATTCAGAAGATCCCATAAGAATAAGAACTCAAAAGAGTAAGGGAAAATATTGAGGATTTTGTTGGACAAATGATTAGTCCAAATTTGATAAACATGGAAAATCGTACTCTAAGCTCACTAGTAGAGATACAACAAATATTTAAAGATAAGGTCAAATAATTAAGGGTAAAATTAGATAAGGACTTAGTAGATTGATTGATGGAACTCAGGGTCAAGTTCAAAGATCTAGATCAAGGTCAACATTAGATTAATAATCACATCGATTTTGCTACAAAGATATGTGAAGATTCCAAGTTCAGACTGGATCACATAAAGGGTCTAAATATTGATAAATTGACTAAGTGTTCCAATTAAAACATGGAATATAAGAGAAGGGATTAGTGGAAATGAGGATGGTGATTTTTGAATTCAAATTGGTTTTGGCACCAAACCTAGTTGGTCATTTGAAGTGATGAACAAATATTTTTTTATTATTTATTATTTTCTTTGTAATAAGCAATTACTAAAAGTGGGTCCCACTTGAATAAAGTGGACTCTATCTTTTCATGTAGTTGATTTGTAGTTTAGGATCATTTTATGAGGCATGAAAATAATTAAAAAATTCATGCATGTGTTAGTTATTATTTAGAGTGTTATTTTTAGTATTTAAGTCTAGTTCCATGTATTGTTTGTAGCTATTAGTTATAGATTAACTCTAGTAAACAATCCCCCTTTTTATATATAAAAGGAACATTCAAATATTGTAAAGGGGTTGCCTCTTTTGTTACTAAATTTTGGTATTGAGATAGTGTTTAGTTTGTTTCATAATATTTTGAGAAAGGAACTTTTGGAAGGAAGAAATTCGGCTTTGGTGTAGAACTCTTGCTAAAGTAATAAATATATGCTTTCACTCATTTGTGTTTTTGTTTCCAAATGACAGAGTGCCCTATATTATTTTGTATGTAATGAAATCCATGGAAAATTCAAGAACATATGCATGTTCAAAATATGTTATTCATTGGAAATTAATTGGAATGACCATTCAATTTGTGTGTAATACAATAATTTAATGAAATTTAATTCTAGTTATTTTTGAGTTCTATAGAAGATAAAATCTGTTTTTGCTAAAATTGAATGTATGTTGATTTTGTTAAAGTGGGTTGGAATATATTTTTGCATGTACTATGACATAAGGTTTGAAATAATTAAGGAGAAACCATTTTTTCATTCAATTCATTTCTTTCTTGTTACCCTAATCTTTTGACTTTTATTTGAAACCAACTAGAGTAGGAAATATCATAAATTGAAATATATAAAAAAGGATAAGGATAGGCATTTCATCAAAATAAAAAATTTATTTACATATTTGGTAAACCAACAAAGGACCCCTACATAAATAGTCCTCAACAGACACTAAGTGAACCAACACATTGAGACCCAACTGTAGAGACCTTGGATACCATAAATCATAGATTTGTCGTCTTTTCAAGAGAGGTAGTATAGAAATATTCTTCCTGTGTTGTATTGTGCCATTAAGACCATCAAATGTCTCCTTCCTAATTAAATTATGGCCTAAATATATTCCTAACTAATACTCTAGGACTTATAATCATTCAACAATATGGTTTCTTTAAATTAGTTGATGATGTGACGTGAGGTTATCTATAACTTTATTTTCATCTTAGTAGCAATGGGATATTAAGAAAATTTTCATTTTATTGGGTATTTGTAAGATATTCCCCCAAAATAATGAGTTTCTAGTTGTCTATAGACTCATTTTTATTACTTTAATGCAAATAATAGAATCACCTTCAATTTTAATTTTGGTAGTAGATTCTTTTAGTATTTCCAAAATGGGTTTTTTCCCATGCCCTCTTTAATTATGCATCTACAACCAAAATACCTAGATTATCACATCAAGCTCCATAAAAAATGAATTGAAAAGACAATTGCCAAGTATGTATGATTCAAAAGACAACCGACAAGTATAGGTATACAAAATTGAATGATATCTTAGCTTTCCAATCTCATTAAATTAACCTCCACTAGTGGTGCAACACCATTAACAAGATATTAAACTAATGTCAAGTTCTCAACCATTGATCTAAACTAATCTAATGACTCAACTAATTTTGGAGGTTTGTGTTCGCAATGTATAGTTTTCTACATTTCCCTTTCAAAATTGAACTACAACCATCTATTGTCATTCATCGAACGATCAATTTTTTAGGAGCAAGATCCATAATTTCTTTTTATTATCTTGTTATTTTATATTATGTAAGGACTATTTAAGAAATACTTTATTAACTTGTGAGTTATATTTTTACATAGAACTATTTAAGAAATATATTTTTTTGTCTATGAGTTATTTCATATTTTTTATTAAAAAATATCAAGGTTTAGTTTTTAATATATGGATCAGAATCCTAAAAATTTTAAATATGCAGCCAGAAGCTACGCGTCGGCTAGGTTTTCGTGCCCAAATATGTCCCCTTAGTTCGACTGATCGCTGCGGCCCATTGTTCTGTGCAGGGTGCCGAGGCAGGCACCCGCCTGTGCGCTTACAGGAGAGTCGGTTTCTTCTTTGCTCTCCACTTCGTTGCTTCTGCGCGTGAGCGCTGGGCTCTCGCGGCTTGTCGGGTGGTAGTGCGCCTCCCTTTGTTTCTTCTTTCTCTTGCAGGTCGTAATTGAACCGGTGCCTTTGACCTTTTCGTTTGGTGGCGACGCAGGCTGGCCTTATTTCTCTCATGTATGGCACTCCGTGAGGCCTTGGATAGGCCGAATTTTTCCTCCTTGTCTTCTGGTGGAGGTGAGAACCTCATTAACATGGAAAAATTAGGAGATACTCAGCTAAGAATGCGGCTTTTAAATTGCAAAAAGTGAATGGATGCGCCCAAGATTGAACTGTTTTGGTGATTTAGCTGGATGAGGTGGTCGAGGATGTGGATTATCTGGGCAACCATGTGTTAGTCTATCAATTTATGGGGATGCAAGTCTCGCTCCCATTTTTAGAATCCTCGATTCGCAGTACGTGGACCCCGAAGGTCGATTTTAAAATTATGTTAGTTGCTAATAACTTTTTCATGGTGTATTTCTCTCGTTTATCTCAAACAGTTTTTGGTTGAGCAATCGGCTGTTTCGGCAATCAGGTGGGCTTCTTTATTAAATCGGATGGCAGAATTAAATGCGTACTCTCTTATACCGCGTGCGCGCTTGAAATTGATTTGAATAATTGCCGCCAAATCTGAAAATTGCAGAGGGTCTTCCTCTTGACTCAATAATTCGACTTCATCCTGTTGTTTTTTCGGTTATTCTTTGGCGCTGAATATGGCCACTGCAACGAAGCGCCTCAGGGTCTCCTACCCATCATGAGCAACAATCCCACCCTCCTCGCTACCAAAGAAGGATATGGAAGTCACAAAATGTAGGAGGGTTGGGTAAACAAGGAGTGATTTGTACTGCAGCAGCCCAACAAAGGGAGAGGTCAACCCATTCCCGTGAGATGGGACAAGAAGAGTGAGACCCTCGCAATTGCATCCGAGGCTTTGTGGATGATTTCCATGAAGCAGCGTTCCCGGCATGCAAAAGGGTAATGAAGGCCCCTGATGCTCTTCAGGAAAGAAATTTTATTTTCTCTGTGGGATCAGTAAAGCCTGTCGAACAGACTTTCTTCCCACGCTGAAGGGGCTTGTGAGATGGCGAAGCGATGCCGGGCTCAACCTCCCTGCTGGCCCCTACTCTGAGAAGGACAGTGGATGTTGCAGCGGTGCCCACCTCCCACCATGGGCAGGTTATTATTAACAAAAGGCCCCTAAGAAGGGGGCTCCAAAGAAGACTCCTAAAGTTGGACGCAAGAAGGATCAAGAGAAGGTTAAGTTACTTGGTGAGATGTTGGTGGAATATAGATCAGTGAGAACCATTGATTCTCACTTCTCCTGATCTCCACAATGATCGTGCTTTCTTGGAATGTATAAAATGGAATGAAAGCGTATCCGCACAAAGCGGCCCTAAAGTTGATTCGTGTTCTCATTCTCTTTGACCGTTTTTCTGTGTCGTGCCGTCGGCATTTATGTAGATTTTAGCCTCTCAAGATTGGGAGTGAGTCACCGCTCACGTAATTTCGGGCACCCTGGAGGGGGTTGCTTTTTTGTGGGATCTACATAGAGTTACTCCTTGTTGGTGGCTCTCTAACAAACATTCTATCTCTCTGGTTGCTTCCAACCTGGAGTCTGGTGAAGTGGTTCTTCTTTCTAACATTTATGCTCCAACTAATCTTCTTGGTAAGTCCCTACTTTGGTCTCATTTTCATTATGTGCTCTCTCTTGCTCCTTATCTTGGATATTGGTGGTTGATTTCAGTGTCATCTACTCGCTGGAGAAGAGAGGTGGTGTTTCTCGCCTAGATCCCTCTTCAGAGCTTTTGAGGGACAATGTTGTTGCTTTGAGCTTGGTTGATATCAAACCTTCCAATGGTATGTTTACTTGGAATAACAAGTGATGCAGGGATGTTGCTATCTTGATAAGGTTAGATAGGTTTTTGGTTTACAGCTTTTGGGTTGGAGATAGTTGGTTGACCTATTCTAATATTTTAGATTGGTGTGGTTCTGACCATTGACTGATCAAATTCTTTGCTTTCTTCTCTAGATATTCTAAAAAGAAATCCTTTATATTTAAACTGATGTGGCTTCGGGGTGCCTCTCTTCATGATCTTGTTCCTATCCAGTGACAAGATGGGAAGTCGGCTCATGGCACTGCCATGTATTCCTTCACCAAGAGACTTCAACATGTCAAATATATGTTGAAACAATGGAATGGGCATCACTTTGGTAATGTATTTCAGGACAAAAAATCAACTCAAGCTCACTTGGACTCCATTACTCAGAAAATTTGAGACCATGGTCTGACGAAGGAAAAATGCAGGCTAGAGGTTGAGGCTATTAAGGAGGTGAAGGAACGAGAATTGAGAGAGGAAATTTTCTAGAAGCAAAAATCTCGTATTGATTAGCTTTAGGAAAGTGATACGAACACTTCCTTTTTCCACAATATTGTTAAGGGCGGGGTAATCTTATTTCCTCTCTTAGGACCTCTGAGGGGGACCGAATTTCTTCTTTTGGTGATATTTCTAAAGAGATTGTTTAGTTTTTTTCCTCCTTGTTTACTAAGGATTCCCCTTCTGCCATTGAGGAAGAAGCTATTATTTTGGATTGTATTCCTTCTTGAGTTTCCAGTGAAATAAATGATTTTTTTATGAAGCTTATTGTCATGAGGGAGCTTCAGGATGTAGTGTACTAGATGAAGAAGGCGTGTGCCCCTGGGTCGTGGGTTTCCTGTGGAGTTTTTTCAGGAGTTTTGGGAATTTATCAAGGAGGATCTTCTAGAGGCTGTTTAGGAATCTCAAAGGAACAAGCAAATGTTAAGAGCCATGAATGCCACTTTTCTAGCTCTTATCCCAAAAAGGGAAGGTGTGTATTATTTGGATCTATTTAGACCTATTGCTTTACGCAATGTTGTTTACAAAATCATTACAAAGTTGATCGTTGAGCGCCTTAAGTTGTGGTTGGGTAGTTTAATTTCTGAGGAACAAGGTGGCTTTGTGGCTAGAAGACAAATTTTGGATGGGATTGTTACTGTAGTGGAAGTTGTCCACTCCATGGCCTCCTCCAAAGATAAATCCATGTTCATCAAACTTGATATGGCCAAAGCTTATGATCATGTCAAATGGGCTTTCCTTTCCAAGATTTTGAGGGCTTTTAGGTTTGACAGAGACTAGATTGTGTGGGTGATGAGTTGTGTCACATCTTCCTTCTTTGTTCTTATAAATGGTGAGCCTTTCGAGTTGTTTGGGATGTCTAGAGGTCTTCGACAAGGGGACCCCTTGTCCCCCTACTTATTTATCTTGATGGTTGAATGTTTAAGGAGATTTATTAAATCTTGTGTGGAGCTTGGCCTCATTCAGGGTTGGTGTTGGAGTAATACTCTACCCCCTCAGTCTCATCTTTAGTTTGTGGATGATACTGCTCAGTTAGGTGTTGCTAGAGTTAAAGAGATGAATAACCTAAGACGGATTCTTGATATTTATTTGGCTGCTTTGGGTCAAAGTATTAACGAGGGTAAGTCCATCTTTTTATTTAATACTTTGAAGCTCATTCAATAGAGAATCGCTAAAATTCTCAGATTCTGGATTGGCTAGCTTCCTTTTGTCTATCTTGGTATTCCCTTGGTTGCGTGTTTGCTCCCCAAGGGTATTGGAAAGATATTATTGACAAGTTTTGTAAGAAGATTAGCCATTGGACGTGTAAGTGGCTCTCTACTGTTGGAAGAGTGACTCTTCTAAAGTTTGTGATTCAAGCTCTCCCCCTATATAGATGTTTTGTGCTTTATGATCCTTCTAGTTTTATTAAAGAATTTGAGTCTTTCCCAGAAATTCTTATAGTCTAGTAATCTCCTCTCAAAGAAATGGAGCTTAGTCAAGTGGGATACTATCTGCAGGTCGAAGCAAGATGGTGGGCTTGGGTTGAGATGGGATGATCTAAATGGATGGGCTTTGGCAGCAAAGATGTATTAGAGGTGGTGGTCTCATCAGTATCAAAATTGGGCTAGGATTCTCACTTCTAAATATTTGGGGGCAGTGGAGAGTGTTGATGTGCCTAGATTTAGCCTATTGGGGAAGGGTTCTACGATTTGGGGCACTCTTAAAAGGGGATCCAAGCTTGTTAACCAGGGCTTATCTTGTCTTCCTATCCTCAGCTATAGGCTTTTGTAGGATTTTCATGGATGTTGGTTAGTGTCACATGGTTGATTTTAAGGCTGAGCATGTTCTTGATAAAGTTATTGTATATAGGTGGACAAATCTGCATGAGTGGCCTCCTAGTGGTTTGTTGGACGAGCGTAGGGAGTTGGCTGGTATTTTGGCTAGAAGGGTTTGTAATTCTCTTTGGGAGAGGGATGTTCTTGCGTGGGAGCATGATCTGAAAGGAAAATTCTCAGTTGCCTCTGGTTATCAAGAGTTGGTCAAGCAAAATTATGGGAGCATTAAGGTCCCTTGGTGGAAACAAATCTAGAAGAGATTTTATTGGCCTAAATGTAATTTCTTCTCTTGGCTTGTGGTTCAAAATAAATATTTCACATGGGATAATTTATGGAGGAGAGAGGTTTTAGGGTCCTATGTGTGTTATGTGCTATAGCAATGTTGAGTGTGTTCATTTATTTTTTCAGTGTCCCTTTGCTAAATGATTTGGCATTTTTGGTGGGGTGTTTGGAGTTAGTTGTGTTGCCATGCCTCTTCTTTGGTTGGTTTTTGGGATGGGTTGGGAAACCCTCCAACTAAGACTTCCTTTCTTCAAATTGCTTGGAAAATTGTTCCAAGCTTTGATTATTTGGAATATTTGGATGGAAAGAAATTGTAGGATTTTTCAGGATAAGAAGATTCAAGTGTGGCAATTATGGATGAGGATCTTAGGTGCTATTCAGGAGACTGTAGTGGCTAAGTGTGACTTGTCTATCCATGTAGATCCAGGAGATATGGGAGTGGTCTAATCTTTCGATCTTTATGACTGTGCTAGAAGTACCCCTTTACCTAGGGTGGGGCAACCTACTAGAGGGAAGAACCAAAGACTTGGTTGTTGGTTGCCCCCTCCTCTAGGGGTGCTGAAGGTCAACACTAATGGGTCCTCTCACGGTAATCCTGAACATGCTAGGGTTGGTGGCATTGGTAAAGATAGTTCAAGGGTGGTTGTGTTTCTCTTTTCGAAGTATAGAGGTCTACAAGCCAACAATTTTATGGAGGTGTTATCTATTATTTTGGCTTTGAAACATGTTTGTGCCCTTGGAAATAAATAATTTGTGAGTCATACTCGCAAATTGTGATTGATTTGTTGAATAAGCTCCAATTGGATGGTGTGTCTTGGCATATGCCCTTCATGGTCAAACAGATCATCTCCCTAGAGGGGGTTCTGGACTCTGTTACTTTTTTCCATATCCCTCAAGAGTGGAATAAGGTGGTAGACTGCTTGGCTAAATGGGCGTCTGAGCACATGGGGACTTGGAAGGTGCAGGACTGGGAAAGCCTTTCAGAGGACCTTTCCCAGTTGTTGGAGGATCTTGTAATGGAAGATATGAGATGTTACATGGGGGTTTCTTGATGACTTTGTACTGAGCCTCTAGCCCTTAGTGGCTTTTCGACGCTTTTACTCTTGTATTGGCTTTCTTGATCAAAAAAATTTTACCCTTTTATTAAAAATATATACATATGATCTAAAATCACACCATTATAGATTGAAAAAAAATATATTATAATTTAAAATAAATAAATTATATTTCTTTTATAAAAATATATATTAGATTTTAGTTTTTTAATATATAGGCCCTAAAGTCGGGCCACTATAGAATGCCTCAACATTATTAAGTTTCAATTTTACAAATAAAATAATGATATTTTTTATAGAAGTATCTATCAGGTTTTGACTTTTTAATGTGTAAGTCCTAGAGTAACACCACAATAGAATGCATCAACATCGTGAAGTTTCAATTTCAATTTTTAATTTTGTAAAAAAAAATTCTCTACAATTTAAAATAAAATAATTATCTATTCATTTATATAATTTATTTTTTCTTTTTTAATAATAAATTATTAATTTATTATATTAGGATATTCTATATGACAACAAATGGTGGAGCATTTAATTATCTATTTGTGTATTTGTAGTAGTATAAATTAATAAATCTCATTAAACATATTAAGTAAATTTTCTTTTTCATTTAACTTTTTCAAAACTATAGAAAGATAACTCTCAAAAAGTATATTTTAGAAAATAGAGTAACATATAAAACTCTTGAAATAATTTATTTTCACAAGATTTGGATATTATTGATATAATTATGTACTTAAATATTGAATGAATCACCTATTGAAATTATATATAAAAGATATCTTAAAAACATCTATCTAAGAAAATAAGAGATATCTTTTATTTTTTCTCTCTTATTTTCTTAGATAGATGTATTTAAGATATCTATACTAGTAATGTATAATATAATATTAAATATTGTCAAGTTCTTAACCATTGATCTAAATCAATCTAATGGTTCCCTATTAATTCCAAATGATTGTGTTCCAAATATGTAGCTTTCAAAATCTCCTTGCCAAAATCAAATTATATTTGACTATTTCGATTCATCAAAATGATTGGAAAAAATAATAAGTAATTACATTATTTTTTAAACTTAATTGAATATGAAATCTATTATAAAACTAGTAATAGATATCTCTCAATTCTTCATGGCTTTTACATAGAATTTTATAAAGATAAATTTAAAAAAGACCAAAAAATTATCATGGATTATAAGCAGTTAAATAAAATATATATTTTTGTCATACCCACATTTTAACATGTGAACATAAACACAACTTTTTTTTTTTTTTCTTAAAAACACTAAACTTATCCCATGTCATGCTCAACATGATATTCTAACATGTACACTTAACACATTACATGTGCAATTCCACCACAAACACACCACCCAAAGGTGAGGAAAGAAAATATGTGATTCAGTGTGGTAGAACCCATCGTGCACATCCCAAAATGGATTTTGACCCAATTAAGGTTATGTATCTTTGTTCAAGACATCTCAAGAGATGACCACCTAAGGCCATTCCCTCCGGGCTTCTAGATGAAGTGAAAATGGTCAAGTCTTCATGACGAGACCGAACATATGTTACATTTAATAAATAATCACTTGAACTAAATTAATTAATACTAATTTTATATTTAATTAGTACCATTAAATATTCTCTTTAAAGAAGATATTAGAATTTCTCTTAACAATTAATCTATTATAATAGCCAATATTCACATTTACAAATAAATCCAACCCTTAAACGTTTTAAGGTTCCATGGGAATAATTTGATCAATTCTTTTTCTCCCTAATATTCCATTAATGTGACTAGGCGAAATAATTTTAATCTGTGTGTCAACATTAATTAAAAAAAAATTAAGATATAAGATTTCCAATTTAATTAACTAAATCTCATAGAATATTTTTACATGATATTTGCAAAACAAAAACATTAAATAATTATCTCACAAATTGAAATTTCCTTTTTTTAATATTTTCT
>VDFB02005074.1:14109-57993 GCA_007258455.2 Sequoia sempervirens
GGCAATCTCTATCTCTAGCAGTAATCTAGGAAAAAAAAATCATTTTCCAGCATGCACGGTTACTACTTTCATTATTATCTATTTCAAGTTTCTTATAATTGCATTTACATATTAGCTTGGATTTCAACCAGCTCCCTGCTAATTTCTTTAGACAAGTGACGAGTAAGCACTTCTAAAATCAATTTATAATTATTTTCCTCTAATTTCATTTTCTGAAGATTCACTATCGAAATGACTTGGTTTTGCCTTTGAATTAAGGGCACTCTACTATTTATTGGTAACATTGAATTTCTCTTTTTATAACAGGAGGTACAAAATATGTACCAGTTCTAAGGAAATAATATTTCCTCAGAACCCAAAAAAACTATACATGAGGTGCACAACAAAACTTCTGCTCAGTTTTAGTTCTGAAACAAAAACATTCTCTCGGCTAGCT
Source organism: Sequoia sempervirens (assembly GCA_007258455.2). Classification (NCBI taxonomy): domain Eukaryota; kingdom Viridiplantae; phylum Streptophyta; class Pinopsida; order Cupressales; family Cupressaceae; genus Sequoia; species Sequoia sempervirens. The sequence continues at coordinate 14,546 of VDFB02005074.1, forward strand.
CTGCAGTTCGCAAATCAAGGATGGCACTGCTAGTAAACATAAGAATTCATAGATAATCCTTCGGTTTATGCATGCACTGACAAACATACTAAGTTGTGCATTGGGCTGAAGCATAGCTATTTTTTGGTAGGCCCAATTCCTAATATAGGACAAGCACCATCAGGTGCATGTTGTGACCGCCCTCTCTTAGAGCAGCTTGAACAGCGTTTCCCATGAGTAACAAGAAGGCAATTTAAATCAAATTTCAAATCATTTGGAATACGATGATTTAGATGCAGATACGCTTTCTCCCTGTCTGCTTCCTTGGGCACCCAGCCGAGAGACTTTGTAATCCTAAATACCTGTGATTATGAGAACAGTATAAATGTTGAAAAAATAGATGTTATATATAGCAATATAAAAGCACTAGTTAACAATTCAGATAGCCACTTATGCTAGTTAAAAAAGTATGCCTAGCTTACTTGCTCAACGAGCATACTCACATGGGTGTCTACAGGGAAGTCATCAAGCTGCAAGTGAAACATCAGAACACATGCCACCTGTAATATTAAAACATTTAGCAATGGATGGCATAATAGGAAACAAAAATTTCTAAGAAGCGTGTAATATAATCCAAAACATTGCGATAAATATTAAAAAAAAAAAGCCATCAAGCTTCTAATATATCATTACATCAATTTCATGAATTTAAAATTTTCACTTCATGAGAGTTGATAATAGTGACGACTTAAAACACAAGTAATATGTTGCTTAGATCAAACTCTTAAATATTAGTCAATGACACTTAGTCACAAATAGTCAAGACTAGAATCTAAGAACATCGTGGTTAAGCCAAATTGCTTTTCAAGTCAAGGCTTTAATGCTAAACGGGATAAGCTCGTGTTTCATCTAATATGGATTTAACTTCCACTTCATGCGTGGTGAGTTTGCTTGCCTTTGATGCTGTCTAAATATTTTGATTATTAAGGTAAATGAATTTTATATAAAAAAAAGGATACAGGCCCATACACATCACGAAACTATAAATTACTTCTTAACAGAAAAAAGCAAACATGTTCCTTGCTTTTTTCCTTTGGATGCATGCTTTCAACTTTCGGGTCATGCAAGCTCAATCCTTGTTTTAACCCATCCCTGCATGTATTTCTATTTATGCAAGCATGATCTTTGTTTTTTTTGGTATGTATGCATGCTGTAATATGCGCCCCTTTTTTTTTTTTTCGAAAATTCCACTAACTGAAAATGAAATACAATGCAATATCCTTTCCACTTTTTAATCACCCAGTTTCTGAGATGGGCAAGGTGAGAGCATACAATGTTTAGGATTATACAATTATTAAAATGCTGCAACTGAAAAGGAAATGCACTAGGTGGCAAGCCAACCAAGCAGAGTGCTATGCAACTGAAAGAAAGACACTTCACACGTATTCAGTGGAGTGTTCAGTACAATGAAAGTAAGCACTTCATGCTTATTCAGCCGGGTGTTCAGTACAATGAAAGTAAGCACTTCACGCTTATTCAGCAGAGTGCAGTTACAAAGCTTCCACTTATTCACTGGGGTAAGCAAACAAGGCACTTCCACTTATTCAGTGGAAAAGTAATTACAACCTATCCACTTATTCAGTAGGGTGAACAAATCCAAAACCATCCTCCACTTATTCAGTGAGGTGAATACATACATCAAAGAGCAAGGCTAAACCCACTGGCGGTACTACCATCCAATGTCTTTACAAGATACAAATAAATTGCATACCAATTAACCCAAGATGATAAAATACTGCTGCAACAGCTGATATACCATATTGGTCAGATTTGAACACTGCTGTAAGAATCTTTTACAAACTCAAATGACTCAAACAATGCATATACTATGAACCCAACAGAAAAATACCTCATATAAAGACGCAATGGTGCTGACACAAGCCTGGAAAGACTCTGATACAGCTGATATCTCTGCCCAGCCAAGTCTTATACAATTAAAACTCTGTTATCGGTCTGAGCAGCCAAGTTAACACTCCAGAACTTCACACAATCAGGCCCAACACATTCATCCATCAACCAAGAACTGAAAAGTTACTCCAAACACACTCAAACTGCCATTAAATGCCTTAAAACATCATGAACAAAATGCAAAGATGGAATTTAAACATATTGCAGGTCTGAAAATAGGTATTTTTGCTGCTGATACTACATGAACAGCAGAAGCAAAGTCTATAAACCTCCAGCAAACTTCTTAAGTCCACCCTAAAGTGGATTGGAATGCATTCCTACAATCTAGGTGCCACTAAACAAGCTGAAAAGCACTTGGAAAGGACAGCGCTTCAAACAAGGATTCCCACACCCTTCTTCAACTGGTATGGCCTCCATGTGATGAAGTTAAACTCATAAGAACTGAACATCTTCCCATACATTGGTACGGCCTGCACCAATAGAGTTTTAATCATACAACAATAGGAATATTAAGGAAAAATCACCTTAACATTCAACACTGATGATATTGCCAAGAGAATGGTATGGCCTGCAAGGACAATTTGGCCTATTGGAATAGAATGCCTCTCCTTAAACTCCACAAACTCTTCAAAATCGTCAATATCAGCGCCAATATCTTTGTCAAATCAGAACACATCAAACAAATCCAACTGTAACAACAAAATTGATAAACTTCTCTTCAGCTCACAGGTGATTCCTGGATGAAATCACTCTAACCAGCTACATGGGTTTTCATCCCTGAAACCAGTAACCTCAAGAGGGTTTTCGTCCTCAAGAAATTTTGGAAGAACTAAAGTTCTCTCCAACAGCAAAAGCAAATTCATTTCATAGCTAACCCTCCAAATAAGCTCACAACCTCTTTTTATTATTTTTCAAAGGGAAATAATAATAAAAAAAAATATAATAATTTATTTTTCCCTCACAAAGACCTTTTTGTAAATTAAATAATATTTCTCATGTGCAAAAGACCCCCAAGCCTAGGCATCCAAAATGAAACACAATTTAATATCTTTTTAACAAGTTATTACACTAAGTTGTCTTTTTAATATTTCAACATTAGACAACTTAAATGAATATTTAATTAGTAACTCAATAATTCATTCAAGTTGCGAAAAGTACCCAAATGATATAATTACGCAATTATGATCATACCAAAGTGATCCTGAGGTCTTGGGACAATGAACTGAAGCAACTAGGCGACTTACTAAAACTAGCTTGCTCCTTCAAAAAGTTTGGAGAACTCCCAAAAAGCTGGAAATCCATTTTGAACGCATTACAAGGCTTTACACCACAAACTGAACTCATTTCCATGAATAACAACTCTACTAAACTGAACCTGTGCTCTCCAAGAACTTTAGAATTTTCCCTTACTCGCCAATTAGCCTACGAGAAAACTCAGAAACTAGGCTAACTGTTCATGAATCAATTTTGCTTAAAAATAGGACATTACATATGAAGTTTTACTTTACATTTTCCTATGTCTTGAGTTTTATCTTGCTTTTTCCCATGCATGCACATACTTTTACTGTCCATATAAAATTTCTTGTTTTTCTCTATGGGTTAGGTCATGGAGATAATCCTTTTCACAAACATTGAATGAGAAAAAATGTTGTCTCAGCTAACAAATAAGCTTTGCAATTTCCTTCCCTGTTCCTGTCCAGCTTCAACATGACAACGGTTTTTGCACAAATCAAAAAATTATTCTAGTTGGGACAGGAAGCCCAAGATCAACTATCTTTTAGTTTCCTTTTAAAATCTGTTATGGATATTGTCTCTTCCCCCTTGTACTTCTTTGGGAATTTCTCCCATTCTTTGATTGACTGTTTGCTTTCTTTGCCTCAAAGTAAGATGTCCGACATTTGGAGTTGTGTTGCTCTTGTTGATCTGCAATTGTCTGCCGTGGTTTCATCTTCTCCTCCATCATCTTGTAGCCTTTTTTGTCTATCTCCTCCTCATGCTCATGATGGGAACAATCCTCCATCATTTTATTTGTCATACTATTTTACTTCTTAGCAATGTCCCATATGGGTTTTCATCACTATCCATTTTGGGTTGATTTTCATGATAAGTCACCAAATTTCATGAAAAAAGCAAGGACCACCCTAGAAGGCCCTTCATCTATTCTCTTCATTTGAAGCTTTTATTCTCCTTTGGGTTTTCAAATTCTTCTTGGCAATACACATAGATCAGGGATGGCTGGCTCCCACGGAATCTGCAGATCACCCCTTGGGTAGTCAAGATTGCTATGTTATCTTAGCATTTTTTTTAGATCTGGGTCTAAGATCAGACTCTCCTCTAATGTTGAAACCTTTGATTCACTTTAGCCTTTTTCTTTTCTATCTGCTCAATCATGCTGCCATAAACTTGTCTGAAGAAAAAGGGTTCCCCTTAGTAAGGCCTTAGAAAAAGAAGAATGAACCTAGGAACAAAATGCCCCCCCTGTCATTCCATATCTTGGATCGCACCCAAAGATTATCCACGCAGACAACATACTAAACATGTAACACTCTTGAAGGCTTGACAAAAAGAAGAAAAGACTAAGGGTACAAAGTGTTCCCCTTGCCATTCCAAATCTGGGATCACAACAAAAGATTATCCAAACAGAATACAAACAAGATCTGTTGCACTCTCAAATCAAAGCCAGATGCATGTGTTACCCAAATACAACTCTTTCTCAGGAAAGTGAATAGTTTCTTGCATATTTTTCCTCCATGATGCTGCCTACATACAATTCATGAATAAGTTCAAGTTGGTCCTGATCAAATTTAAATTATTTCCATCCTGATTAGGCACATTTGCCTTCCTTTTTAGACATGAAATGCGATAAAAGTGGTTGCAAAATGATGAACTTGATTATGAAAAACCTATTTTGGCTTATAATCTGGATCATGGCTAAAATACTTCACTTCAGTATTCACAGCAATTACCTCTAGCCTATGTTCACAAAAAGATTTCTAACATTAGGGACCTAGTCTCAAAGCAAATGGAAATGTCCTTATTGGAAGAAAAGAAACGGTCCAACAAACTCCAAGGAAAGGCAGAGCAAATTCTATTTCTGGTCAAATTTTATAAGTAGGAAAAAATAAGTACTCAGAAAGCAAATCATCTCATTGGTTCCCCTTTGAACTCTATTCTTGCATGCCACTTCCAAAGCATTTTTTTTACATTTATTATAACCAGCAGACAACCGGCAGTCATCAAACAATAGGAATTCATTACAAGGGAATTGAAATATATTAAATTTTTGAGATTCAAAATAAACTTGAAAAGCCAATAGACAGTTCACTAAACACGCACCCACATTCAAAAAAGGATATATCAAGAAAAGTGAACCTCTTTGTTAAAAATCTACCATGAAAGATAATTACCAATAGCAAACACATAAATCTTTCTACCTATTAAAGAAAATAAATCCAATTATTAATACATAAAACATGCAACCTTGAAAAATGACCAATCAAACTTGAAAAATATATAATTCTGAAACTAAATTAGTAAATGGTATACACCATGAGACTAATCTTCCTTTAACTAAGATTCCTTCACACACAGTTTCATATCATTGTGGATAATTTCATACCAAGAAATTATGATGCAACCTGCACAAGAAATGAACTCTATGCATCACACCTAGATTCACCCCAAAAAGAAACATAACAATGTGACCTTATCTCAAAAATTTAAAGTCTGCCAGGACAGAATAATTACTCTAAAAGTAAATTGAATTCAGGATTGGGTTGCAATGGTAATACACTGTACCTTTAATGGTGAGTTGTTTGCTCAAACCACATGAATAACCGATAACCCCTCACACCCGGATAGTGAGAAAAATGGAGGAAGAAGTTTAGGTCTCCGGCGACAGTGAGATCAGCATTCCACAAGGGGATGCCTTCCTGGAGTATGGGTGATGTCCCCAACGTCCTGGAATAGCCTACTCCATTTGGTGCAAAAAATAAAAGCAAGGTAACTTTGTTAAGAAAAAATTTGCTAAAAAGTTAAAAGGGGAATGATTGTCATTTCAAATTCAGCACATTGAATTTACTTTTTAAAATTTCAGTAGATTTTAGTTTGTTTCTGTTATTTTAATGGTCATCCCCCACCATTCCAAATTTTCTGGAAAAAATTTGCTGTCCCCAAAACCTCTTCCCCATGCCCTTTCCCCCGGTCCTCCACCTGCTGTCCCAGAAACTTAGAGAAACATTAAGTGAGGTTTCCACTCAAACGTAGTGCAATTCACAATAGGATTTTTGTGGAAATCGAGATGAAAGGAGGTATTTCAAGAAGGCCACTCTCCATTCAAACCTGAGGGAATCAAAGGCATTCAAGCAAGAACTCAGATCTGCTGTTTTTATTGGAGTTTTTCAGTCTAAGTTACTTTGCAGTTTGCAGTTTGGGTTAATTTTCTAAGTGCAGAATTAGCTTGCTATAGTCTAAAATATTAACATGATAATAGAGCACATAGTCGAAAATCTTCTAGATCCTGTATGCAGTGGGCTGCTACCTGTGAGAGGGAGCTGTAAGAGAATTTCAGCAGGTGTGATGGCTGAGCTTGAATGATGGAAGTTGATCCATGCCTACAGGTTACAAGAGGCACAAGGACCTGTGATAAGTTGTTGAGTGGGATGCCTGAGATCTTCCAAATGATTGGAAGATTGATTTTAACCTAAGATAGGTCGCTGATTCATTTCTGTGGTTGTCATGCCCAAGAATCTTCAATAATTGAAGATATTTGGACCCATGGGAGGTTGTAGAGTGGAATGGCCTAAGTGTGCCAATGATTGGAGTGTTGATTTGGATATGTGATAGGCTGTTGATTTGAAGTATTCATGATTGATCTATTTGGTTTTAGCATGTTCCAAGAGCTGCTAGTATGACTAGTCTCAATTTTAGAGTGTGACCCTCGGGCACTTCCAAGTTCCAATATTATAACTTGGAAATGTACACTGCTAGTTCTATTGGAGGAGGTTGATTTTTGGAGTTTTGTGAAGACAAAGATTACAACTACTACTAACCCCATTTGGTCAGCCAAACATAACAAAAAGGAGGCCAAGACAAAGCAAATCATCCTAGATTCATTTAAGAAAAAATTGATCCCTCACACCGTAGAGAGACAGACGACAAAGATGTAAAATGCCTTAATCACTTTGTACTAAAGTAAACATTTCCTGCAAAATACTGCTGAAGAACAAACTCACTGCCAAACACATGAACAATACAGACACAAAGGCCACATACCTTATGAAGATCACTAAGCTTCAAGATCAGCTTGTCGCTACCAAGGTGAAGGTGTCTCGTGATGAGTTGATGCTTGCTATGTACCTAGGGATACAATATTCTGTGTTTAGGTAGATGGAGATGCTGATATGTGGCACACATCTCTTAAGTTAGTTATATTGGGTCATGTGGACAACTTGTGTAATTAATTATATCAAGTGATGAGTAGGCCTTCATTAGGATTACCCCTCCATTGTATTATCAAGAGGAGGTCTATATAAAGGAGGTGATTATCATTGTAAGGATATGTATGTGAAATATGATATTGTATTTGGGATCTCTTGGAGATATAACGTGGAGTGACTTCTTCCATAAGGAATATTGTATGGTGTTACCCTACCTCAAGGGTTTATTCTATTTATACATATATTGGATATTAGGGCATCTTGGCCCATGAACATCTCTTGTGTTTGCTGAGATATATCTTATTAATTAGATTATTTCTATTATTATATATGTGGATCTTATCAAGTGGTATCAAAGTAACAATTTGGACAAAGGGGGGCAAAACCCTAGTTTTTGAAGATTCACTTATATTTAACAAACGGCTATGAATATTTTTGCAATTTTTTTAATGGAATAATATAATGAATAAGATCCACACATATGATAATGGATATAATATAATGAATAAGATAGATCTCACACAACACGAGATGTTTGTGGGCCAAGATGCCCTAATATCCAATAATGCAAAAATAGAAAAAAAATCTTGAGGCAAGGTAACACCATACAATATTCCTTATGGAAGAAGCCACTCCATGCTATATCTCCAAGAGATCACAAATACGCTATCCTATTCCACACATGTCCTTACAATGATAATCACCTTCTTTATATAGACTTCCTCCTAATAATACAATGGACAAGTAATCTTAACGAGTCACCTATATAAATAATTACACAAGTTGTCCACATGACCCAATATAACTAACTTAAGGAATGTGTGTCACATGTCGGCATCTCCATCCACCTAAATACATAATAATCAAGGTTACCCCAAATTCGGGACGGCAGGGATGTATGGACGAGTCCCCAAGTTTCCGATTTTTGAGGCCAAATTTAGGGACGGCAGGGGACGGCTATATAAAAATATAGGGAAATTTTAAATGTTCAATAGATAACATGGATAAGGCATGCATAATATACATTATAGAACATTCACATATAACATTTGTGTTCAAGTTGATATGGTTTATTGGGTATGCATTGATCTTAATGAATAAGTTAGAATTTATTCAATGGAAAGCTTGATTTTGAACTAAGAAAACAGATACTCTGATGATAATTTTTTTGTTTATTGATAATTGGAACAAGGGAGTGCAGCCTTCTGAGAATGATAGTGAGTTGCATTAGGCAAATAATCTGCACAGTTACCATGTTATTGTTTTGCATGATCAAATGTCCCAAGGCCCGCTATGTATCATCTTCATAATAGAGTAAGACCTGTGAGACTTATTTATGAGGCACAGTAGAGCACTGAGTGTTGGGTTATTCACTGGAATTCATCTTGGCACCTCAGTACATAAACCAATATTGATTCTTGAATAATTGTATAAGTTACACTTATCCAAAGTTTCAAGACAACAAGCAGTGGCACCAATTTATTTAATGGGTGGACATAATTAAGTTCACACTCCCTTGCTATGAAAATGTGTTTTATGTTTTGTTTTGACCATGCTTTGATGCGGGGCACGGTTGACCATCCTAGGGATGGCCAGGGGACTTCTAGGATGGCTAACTATCCCGAGGACAGCCAGGGGACTCCTAGAAGTCCTCTGGCCGTCCCCAAGTCCCCTAGCCGTCCCCCCGCCCCCCGTACCGTGCTCCCCGCCCCCCCCCCCCGCCGCCCCTGTCCCCTCAGGCCCCTACCGTCTTTGCCCCCCGTTGCGTTCTACCGACGGATTTTGGATTTTTGGGGGCGCCCGTAACCTTGATAATAATCATATCCCTATGTACATAACAATGCTTATAGATATAAATGGGTTATCTCTATCCTAGCACCTGTTTGTTTAAGGTGTCAATGCCTATGAGAAGCTTTGTGATGACTTTATCCAAAAGAAGACAAAATTGGAGATTATTTCAGCCAAAGTGGAAGAGTTGAAACCTAGTACTCATTGGAAAGATGAGAAAAGGTGGTAAGAAATGGTCAAAAGGGCAAGGAAGAAGAATCAGATTCATCAAACTAAGGGAAGAACGACTATAATTACATGAGGTGTTTCAAGTGCCACGATTCGTCACTATGGATATCAGTGTCCCTGGAGGAAGAAAGCCAAGCAGCAGCAGCTGGAGTGTGCAAGGAGTGCAAAATTTCAGTCAAAGTAAATAAGTTAGCATCTAGATTTGAAACAATTTTCTTCATGTTGTCCTACCAATCCACAAACACCGTTTCTAGTGTAGAGTGATGTGTGGACAATAGAGCATCCAAACACATGACCTTCAACAAAAGGCATTCAATAAAGTTCAAGAACAAGAGAGTGGCATACAAGAGTTGGAACATTGATACCACTTGTTCAATTACCATACGAAGCTATATCTTTTTCCACATGCCTTCAGGTGATGTTCTTGTGCATTCTTGGTTTAACAATGAATCTTCTTTCAATTTTTTGTATGGTAGATATACAATGCATCACTATGTTTCAGGTCAACAAGTGATCATTAGAAAACGTAATCCTAAACCTAGTCAAGTTATGGCTAGAGTATTTTGCAATGATGGACTATAAGCAACTTGCTAATCCAATTGAGTAAGTATGACATGATCCCATGATGGAGGAGTGCTCTTTAAATTTATAGAAACCGTTCCTAAACCTACCATGGAATCATTGATTGATTCCATACAAGTAGATGGACCATTGAAGATTACAGACACAAATTCCTTGCCAAAGGATTCTCTCAAAAAAAGGGAGTTGACCTTGATGAGACTCTTACCCCAATTGCTAGAGGATTCTCTCAAAAAGAGGGAGTTGATCTTGTTGGGGTTTTTTCTATAGCTGTTGAAGGCTTTGAGGTGCATGGAGAAGGCGCCCATGATTTCAAACTGACAAAGGACCTATAAGGGTTGATGCATGCACCATGAGTTTGATATTTCAAGATCAATGAAAGTTTACTCGGATTGGGCTTTTCCAAGTTCAAAGCAGATTTTAATTATTCATGTGATGGATCTGATCCATTTGTCTTGGCCATGTATATAATGAGTGCATCGAAGGAAGCCCTAAACAATTCATTAAGCAATGTGAAGAGAATTTGACTTGTGAAATCGACATGAACAATGAAGGAAGTTGGCCATTGGGAGGTTGCCAATGATGTTTTCCTTGTATAAGGAATTTATATCTTGAAGAGTCTAGAGAGATTTCATGGTACAAAAGGGACTAGTGATCCAAGGTTATATTTCTTCAAGTTCACAAATTATCACAATGATGATGCACCTAGTAGAGGGGGGTTCAAGATGTTATAAATATGATAGTATCATGGTGGCTAACACTTTACTCACAAAGACAAAATGTTAAGAATTTTACTCATGTTGCTCTAAATATGTTCTTCCTTCAGCAAGGCACACTCACAAGATTTAGCCTAGCACTTAATAGATTCCTACCTTGGGTACTCTGCAAAGGGAGTAGCACCTTGGATGAGAGCACAACAATATTAGTAAAGGCCTTTATGAGGAGCAACATATATTTAGTCCCCGTTTGTTTTTAGCATGTCGTAGACAATACTTGATTTTTTAATTTCTGGATTGGATTCTAATTCTATTAGTTAGTTGTTGTTTTTAGAGCTAGGTACTTTTCTACTTTCATTTTATTTTTATGCTTAGTTTTTCTTTTCAGTTTTTGTTTTTTAGAATTAGGCTAGGGCGTCTCTTCTCCTAGCCTAGGCGGCACTCCTTTAAGATGGGGGATTCATCATTGTATACCCTAGAGTTCTCTTGTTTTGTAAAAGAGACCTAGGGCAAACCACTAAAAAGAAGAGAGCGTATTTGAGGTTCAAGCTAGTGTGGTGTAATTCTTCTTTCATTTTTATTAGAAGATGAGATGTAGTATTGTACCTATTACCATATTTTCAGCAATAAGTGTTTGTAGATTAGCAAACTCAAATTTTCTATTCTGATTGGAGTTTTTCATTTTAAGCTACTTTGCAGTTGGGGTTAATTTTCTAAGTGCTAAATTTGCTAACAATATACAAAAATAAAGGTGAAGTTGGTAGTGCCCTTTAGATAAACACTCTCTAAGACCGAGACTTGTCATATTTGCAGCTTCTAGAAATGCCAAAAGTAAAACCAAATAGATTAGTTGAGAATAACTCAGATCAGTAGCCTATTCAGGCGCATATCAACACTCCAATAACTAGAGCACTTTGAAAATCCCACCCTACAACCTCTCAAGTCTAGATCTCTTCAATCACTGAAGAATCTTGGGCATCACATTCAATTAAATAAATAATCCACCTATCACACATTGAAATCAATCTTTCAATCCCAAAAGATCATTGGCATCATACCCATGAGCCCATCACAAGTCCATGTGCCATTCACAAGCACGGATCAGACTTTTGGGCATCACAACCACTGAAATAAATCAGCCACCTATCTTAGGTTAAAATCAACCTTCCAAATCACTAAAGGATCCTCAAGATCACACCCAATAACCTATCACAAATACTTGTGCCTCTCAGAAGCATGGATAGACTTCAATCATCTAAGCTCAGGCATCACACCCATCAAAGCCCTCTCTCACAAGTAGCAGCCCACTCCATACACAAATCTTAAAGACTTCAAATTCCTTGCTACAAAACCATTCTGAATTTTAGAACAAACTAAAGCAGATTCTACACTTGAAAAATTAACCCTAACTGCAAAGTAGCTTAAAACAAAAACACCAAGAAAATCAACAAATCTGAGTACACTAATCTACAAACACCTGTTGTTGCAAATGTGAACACTAAATACTTACAAATCTTAACTCCCAATATTGCATCTACCTTCTATTAACATTGAAAGAAAAATTACACTGCACTAGCTCAAAACTCAAATATGCTCTCTTCTTCTCAATGGTTTGTCCTTGGTCTCTTTTAGAGAACAAGAGAACTCTAGGATTCATAATGAATATACATCTCAATCGAGCACCTAGGCTAGGAGAAGAGAAACCGTAACCTAATTCTAGAAAAAACAAAGCAGAAAAGCAACTAAAATAGAAAAGCAAATTGTTCTAAGATAAGAACAGAAGCTAAATAACAAAGTTTAAAAGTTTAAAACCCAATCTAAAAATAAGAAAAGCAAGTAATAAAAAATACTTTTGAATGTAACTGTGTGAGAGGGTTTTGCATCAATTAAAATCTTTCAGATCACATTTAGTAATCCATCATCAAGAACAAGAGAACAAATGGTGAATTGCAGACATTTGCTCACTAGATAGAGGGGGAAAAGAGAGGATGGATTAAAAAACAAGGGACCAAACAAGGACAAAAAGAAGCTTAAGGATTGATACAAAATATAGTAATTAACATTGATAAAAGTTAATAATTACTTAATGGTATTATTATTTATTAGTATTCATACAGGTTTATTTATCACTATTCCTTTAAGTATTTATTAACATACAAAATAAGTATTTGTTAAAATAAATAATGGTTATTAGAGATGAAACAAAAGAAGTGTTATCTAAATATAATAGCATGCTAAAAACAAAAGGGGATTAAATATCATGTAGCTCCTCATAAAGGCTTGTGCTAATACTAGTGCACCCTCTCCCAAGGAGACTCTCTATGCACAAAACCTCAAGTAGGGATCTATTGCATGTCGCACTAAATCTAGTGAGTGTGCCCTACTGAAGAATAGTGCAAAAAAATAACACAAAACCTCAATTAGGGATCTATTGCATGTTGCACAAAACCTAGTGAATGTGCCCTACTGAAGAACTACCAAGCAACAAGTGCAAAAAAATAACACAAAACCCCCTCCTCGTGTCCCCTTTCCACCTCATACTAGAAACTTTTAGCAAAACACCGAGTGAGATTACCAGTCAAACACAATGAAGATGACAAAAGGATTTATGTGGAAATTAAGTTGTAAGGAAGTGTTTCAAAGAGACTCCTCCCTAATAAACCCAGCGCAATCAAAGGTATTCAATTAAAAAAAGTCATTTCCTATCAAAGTTAATCCCAAGAGTATTAACAAAGATGTTGAGTCAATGCTTCTCGAGGCAAATGCACATATGTTAGCCAACCTAGCTTTATTCCGAAGAGACATTCCATGTAACTCCATTGTCAGATTGACTTATCTTTTCTGTACCAAATGGATAAAAGACAAAACACAATTGTTTTTAGATATATATTTGAAAAAGGGAACCTATGAAAGGAAGCTCAATACCTCATAGATTATGTATTTTGAATTGTCTAAGAAAATTGAAGCATTCTGCAACACCCTAGAAAATTTCATTGGGCCAAGTAATGAAGAGATTTGGGCTATAATTCTGGTCTATATTTCTATTGTTGAAAGCCATTTCCTATAGTTTAATGAAAATCATTATTTTGCCATCCCAGAGAACTTTCATATAGATTTAACTTCTTAAAAATTAGCCATGATATTTTAACTCATAGCAAGTAAACTCAAGAAAGTGAATTTTGGTAGTACACAACAGGAATAAACGTTCCAACCAATGGATTTGAAATTTGTCTCCTAGTAAATTCCTCCCACTAATACCAAGCTCACATGCAGTTGCTTAGCTTTATTAATGTACTTATTAAAATTTAAAAATAAAATCCAAAAGCAAATAAAAAAGGAAGAAAAGATAAAATGTACAACCACGTGGCAATTTTGTGGTTAACCCGTGATTGCATAACTTTAGCCCCCTCTACATCTAAAACTCAGCTTTCAAATCTAAACTATTGCTGATCCACTATTTTAGGAGAAGATTCCAAGTTAGAGATCATGCTAATTAAAAATTTTATAGGGGGACCACTTAAGCCTTAAAAAATTAAGTCATAAACAGCTGTATGGGACCATGCTGTAAGCATTTGCAAGCTGCGTACAAAAGCATCATGAAAATTATAGTTTATATTCTTTAAACCATAGTAGCAGAAATCTGCAAAAAAATTGCCCAGTTTGGTGATTTTTTCCTCCAAAAAAAATGGTTTTCTTATGAAATTGCAGTCAACATGTTTTTGCAAAGTGTTTTGCAAATAATGACAAAAACATTGTAATTTAAATGCCCAAATCATGTGTAAACGCCTGTTAATCTGTTTTTTGCCATTGTTGACCCATTTTTTACTCCCACAACCAATTATTTGGATGCTATAGGGTTTTCAAAACATTTCGCAATAAGGTTTTCCACATTGCATGTCACACAAAAAGAGGATAATGTCAGCAACCACATGCATTTTGAGGATTGTTTCTCTACTTTCACACAAAAAGGTGTTGATTCTCCCACCTCTTGCTAAGAATGTGTAATGGCGCAAATTTGCACCCTAAGCAAATTCCCCATTTTCATAACCCTTACCTTAGAAAATGTAAATTCGATGATGCAAAATCCTCTCCCGCCAGCTTGATCCATCCACCTGGCCAGGTCTTTTTGCATCGGTGGAGGAATCTCTGTCGGGGATGCACGTGCACCGTGTGGATGTCCATGCGTTGCGCTAACGTCCTAACAAGATTCCTGCCTTGGAATCCACAGAAAAGTTACACTCTCCATTGGGTGTGAAGCGTAACGTCTCTTGCCTCCTTGACCAACAAAAAACAAGTCTTTTGCCTCCCTTTTGCCATTAAAATTGATCAACTTCTCATTCTTGCACTCTCTCTCGGCTTCACTTCATTCTCTCTAGCATTCTAAGTTCATTCTATAGCTTCCACACCACTTCTCCTTGGCTGCAAGCTATTAGTTTTGGCTCCTACACCATGTTCTCATCGCAACAACACTGCTCTTGGATGACTCTCAAGCTTCTTCCTTCCACTACTTGCCTTGAGTGCTCATAGTTGCGAAGGTGATATTGTCATTGTTGCTTACTCTTTGCATCATCTTGTTTAGTGAGTAGGTGGGAACACCAAAGCGGGGGACTGACTGAGGCAATCCTCTAACACAACCTAACATTTTTCCCGTCTCTATGTGTGTAGGTGCGTATGAGTGGAGCTAATTGAAGAATCAAGCCATGGGAAGCTCGGCATCATTTTCTATCTTCTCCTTGTCATTTCTAGCATAATACTTTGTAGTTTCCTTTTCGTTGTACTTGTTTTTGTGCCTTTCTATCCTCCGTTAAAACATACAACATCTAGCAATCAGACAGTAGGTAGGTTTCTCTATGTTTTAGTCTATTTATTGGACCTTCTATCCATACAAGACACCAATGCGTCGCGCTGGGGTCCGAGATACACACTACCGTCCTCAGACAATGAGTTGTCTGGGCAACAGACCAAACCTTCGAAGCCAGCTCTTTTGACTCTGTAAACATCCGGTTTTAGCAGAAGGAAAGCGACAAGCTATCTGCCCTTCCTTTTCAGCCTCAGTACCTTGTCCTTTCCAATTTGTCTAGCAAACCTGAAGTAGTTTAGGGCAGCCCGTTGCTTAGGGTCTAACGTGACCTAGAGTCCTGGAGTGGCAAGTCCCCCTTCTCTACAATTTGGTGAACCTGACATGAACCTTTTAAATCCGTTTCTTTGTTTTGAGATTCTTCTCTCATGTCTTGGGTGTGTTACAGACTTGTGCATTGTAAATCTTTATGAGCTTTACAACTCAGTCTACAACCTTTGAGCACGTTGTCAGAAGAAGCATGCGACGTTTAGAGATGGATTTTACGAAGCTCACCACAGGTCCCACTTTTGATGAGGTAGTTTCAGGAACAGATACAATTTTCTCTGGAGAAACCACACGTGCTCCTACCTCTCTTGTTTCTCCTACCGCCTCATCTATGGAGGAAGACAAAGCTCTCGTGATTCCTGCGGAGCAACCCCTTTCCCTAGATCGAACACTTCTAAAATTCGGGAACTATTTGGGGAGAGAAAAGATCATGGCTAGGGCTACTAGGGTCATTAATGAGATAAGACATATAACGGATAAGGACTAGATAGGTCTGGAATTTCTCTGGGCCCTTATTGTCATAATGGAAACTCATCCCATCATACAACCCTAGATCAGGTGTTGTCTGAGGACCTGGGCCCGAGACCTCTAAGAGACAGATAGAAGTCTCAATGCCCAGGGTGTCAGTGAACATGGCCGAGACAGGTCCTTCCACCTTCACTCCTAAATCGCCCCCTATCATCAAAGTAAACAAGGTACCTATAGGATTTAGCTCCGCTGCTCTTAATGCTCCTAGTGGTAATCATGGGGTCAATGTTAGCTTGGGCAATGGAGTCTCTGCTGGAATGGGGGCTAGTGGCTTTGGTGGTTTCGGTGGTTCTAGTGGTGGCTCCACTAGTCCCATCTCATCATCTGATCCTATTTTGAATGCCTTGTTGCAAAACATGGGCCAGATGCAGAACCAATTAGCAAACCTGTCCCAAGCCACCTCTCAACCCATCTTTCAACCATAGTTGAAAACTCGACTCGGACTCGGCCCAAAATATGACTCGGACTTGGGACTCGGCATGGACTCGGGAAAAGACTCGGCAAGGACTCGGCAAAAAAAAAACCGTAGTTTTACAAAAAAACAAGAACAAATTAATGCATTTAGAGAACATAAGAGCCTAATTTGATTATCAAACACTCATAATTCAAATATTACACATGTCATATGATCATCAAACACTCAATAATTGAAATTTAATCATTCATAGTCATCAAATACTCATAGTTTCAATGTATAACATCATAAGATTATAAATGTTTACATATAATCTTGGATTCTTTCAACCCCAATTCAATTTGCAGACCTCTATTTCACAAACTTGAGTGTTAAAATGAAAGAAAAAGTTAAAAAAAACATGGGTTTTTAACCCCTTTTGACTCCCAGCTACACAGGAGAGTTCTGGGTTGGGACTCCCGAGTCCAACCTCAGGACTCTTTTTAACCCCTTTGGACTCCCAGCCACACAGGAGAGTCCTGAGTTGGGACTCCCGAGTTAACCTCAGGACTCTCCGAGTCCTGAGGTTGGACTCCCGAGTCCCGACCCAGGACTCTCCTGGACTCGACTCCCGAGTCCGTGGCGAGTCGACTCGGCTGGCCTATGGACTCCCGAAGTCCGCGGCAGTCCACGGCAAGTCCGCCGAGTCCGCAAACTATGCTTTCAACACTTCTTCCACCACAGTCCTTTGTCGATAGCAATTCTAAATACTCCTATCCCCCAGGGGATGGAGATTCTGAAGTTTGAGAAATATGGTGGTAAGGGAGATCCTCAAACGCATGTCTCGGCATTCAATGCCATGTGTGTAGATTTCTTCCACCATGATGCATTAATGGCTAAGTTGTTCCCCAGGTCTCTTAAGGATACAGCCCTTGAATGGTATTGCTCCTTACCTAACAATTCCATATTCTCATTTGATCAACTCGTGAATTAGTTTCTAAGATAGTTCCAAGCAAACATCAAGCTAAAGATGGCCTTCTCGGATCTCATTCAATCTAAGCAAGGAGAACATGAAAAGATAACTGATTTTATAGCTCGCTATCAAGCATTATTTTCACAAATTTCTTATCCTTTGTCCGACTTGGATGTCCAAAAGGTTTTCATCAGGAACCTGCAGAGATCTTAGCAAGAGAAATTTGCCTTGATGAAATATCCTTCTTTTGCAAATTTGTGTGTCGCATTATGAGAGTATCAACAAACAGTTACTCAGTTCGAAGGATCTTCCTCGCACTCTCATTCTGAGTACGTCTATAGTATCGATCTCTAGCAAAAACAAGACTATTGCAAATGTGGTCTCTTCATTTGACAACAAGGGCCTCAAACGCAATAGGCGCTTTACAAAACTATTTGAATCATATTTTGCTATCTTAAAGAAATTATTGAAAGATAAAGTGTTGGCTTTGCCAAATCCTCAACCACTCATTGAGCCCTACCCCGACTAGTATGATGAGCATACATTTTGCTAGTACCATCGAGTTCATGGACATGATATTGAAAGATGCATGCGCCTGCGTCATGAGATTCAAGATCACATTGACAACAGTACCATCTATCTCAACGCGAAGAAATAGAATACTAGCAAGTCTGTGGCAAAGGCCAACAACGAACTGCAAATTTACACCAATCCATTTGCATCTCATTTTGTGAACTTAGTTGTCGAACCTTCGGGTTCCACAGAGTTTGTTCCATCAGAGTTCGTAAACATGGTTTCATTTACATGCATTCCTCCCGCCCAGCCTGTGAATGGATCACCAAATATAACTTTCACATCGCAGGATCTACCTATGAACAAAAAGCCTTCCCCCTTGTACATTCCCTCTCACGTCAATGGGAACATTGTAACTGGTGTCCTAGTGGACCCTGCAAGTTGAGTGAACATCATAATAGAGGAAAATTTGCTTATAAAATTTCTGCATAAGGAGGAATACGAGGAATCGAAGACCACTATATGCACATGATGGACTCTCAATCCCTCCTATTAGTTCTATCACTCTTTTGATCCTGGTAGGACCCAAGGCTGTGGATACTTCTTTCATCATAATTCCAAAGTCGGATTTATTCAAAGTAAAACTAGGCATTATGTGGCTAGTTTCCATGAATGGAGTCACTTCGATAATTCACAAATGTCTCAAGTTTTCTCATGTGGGCTCTGTGCATGACATCAATTACAAACCACTAATGTTGCGTGGGGGCTTCTCGTATGAACACTTTTGGCCCACCCAGGTCAAACCTCTTCCTCCAAGGACCAACTTGCTATATCATGCCTATGTCAAGTATAAGACTAGGGGCACAAGGCCGAAAGTGACCTATCCAATTTCTCCCTACCCCATTTTTGTAAAAGGTTTTATGATCGTGCAACAGCAAGCTGCTTATCCTAGCAAAAGGGGAAGGGGAAGCTTGCTAGCGACCAAGGGCTTTCCTCTTCTGCATCTTTCATTCCATCCACTTCTACTTCTCGCCCTGCTAGAGCGCCTTCAACCCCTGTCCCATGCCTCGCATGGGGAGCCTAATGGTGCCCAGTTAGCGAAAAAGCCAAGCGTCAAGTATTTGAACTTCCTGTCTTGCCCACGGTGCCTAGGCTTGTTGTTTACAACAAGGGGAAGAGCCCTCGTGGAGTTGCCCTTGTGTCTTAGCCTCTGCAGCATCCTACCATTCCTGCCCCTTCGGAGGCAAATGGGAAGAGGCTCGCTGCCGAGGCACCTGTGTTTACTTCTCCACCTGCTATTGTTTCCACTCCTGCACTCCTTGCTTGTGCCCCTGCCTAGGAGGCTGTCCTTCGGACCTTCCACTGGTGGCGGTTGCAAAGGACATTCCCATGGTAGAATAGGAGCCTCCCATACCTTCTCAGGCAACGACTTCTAGTTCACAGAGCTGATGAAACCGGATTGTGCGTTAACGTAAGCACCAAAGAAAGCCTCTGGCCGTTGAACAAGTTGCCTCACAAAAGGCGAAGGGGGAGCCAAAAGCTCCTATCTCTACATCTTTTGTTGTGTATCTTCACTCTGCTCCTGCCTCAATTCCAATCGCCTTTGTTTTGCTTTCGGCTCCCTCGACGGGTGTTGATGATCCTCACCCCAAAAGGGTGCAAGTATCCATCGCTCCTTTTGTGGAACCTCCTCTTTTGATGTCCCTTCCAAACATCCCTCCATTTTTTTAGCCCATAGACATGTCGAACACCAGGGTGGTGTCTATCGCAGCTCTGTCTTCTCCCTCCTTCGTCTCTACTTCTTCTATGGGGATCCAACATCCTCCGCTGAAGCACAAGCCAGAGGATAACCTCACTTTGAGTGGTGGTCGGAAGAAGGGCTCACCTTTTTCGAGAATTAGTTCTGCTTTGGCCTGCATCGTCCTCATGACAAAGGCGGCCCCTACGTCTCTTGAGTTTGTCACTACCCCCCTCGATGAGGTCGGCAATGGATCTCGAGCACCCCCTACCACCCGATTAACACATGGCACTCTGGTGAAGTTCATGTTTAACTCAATGGATGATGTCCTGGCTCTGTCCTCGATCCTTGCAAGATCGATGACCCTTACCTCACAAGAGTTAAGTGAAGAGGACCTTGAGGGGCCTTCTTCCTTGGCCCTTGTTGCAAGAGAGTCAAAGGGTACTCCCCTCGCTATCTCGCCCTTGCAGGCTCATCCTCCCTCCCTGTATAATGATCTAAATTGGGAGTAGGGCGACCTGCTGGTCAATGAGTAGGTGGGTACCTCTTCTTTATCTGTATACTAGATGTGTGTGTGTGTTGTGTTCCCCCCGTGCTTGTCTTTATGTGTTCCTGGAGGAGCCTTGCTACCCTTGTAGGTGCTTGGATACAAGAGTAAAAAATTTGTTGTGAACTTCCTCTATTTGTTTCATCATTCCTCTATATGTCATGACTTTGATTTTTTATAATTGGGGATGATGCAAAGCATTGGGGGCATTTAGGCCCTTTTCTATGTTGACCCAATTTTTTATTTTTATTTTGTCTTCATGTGCTCTTCTTTGCGATCTGGGAACTTTCAGGGTTGATTATTGTTCAATCATACATCACGTGTTACCTTTTTATATATATGAACAGATCTGATTATGAACTCCCATATCCCCCCTATCTCTTGATTTCATCGTCTCTGCTTACCTCTTGTTTTCTTTGTCTTTGTTTATCTCTCTATCTGCTTAAATGATGTTGTGGTGCTTATGTGTTGTCCCTCGCATGCATGACAACATTTCTGCGTTTACATCTCACAATGTATCGCAAGCCACAAGATCACTTCCTTTCTTTCTCTCCTTAGGATGCTACGTGCTTCTCTGCTTCGCACAAACCATCCTAAGGGGGCTACCATACTTCTATGATTTTCAATAAGGTGAATTCGATGGCCAACAAATCCCCTACTGAAAATTTTTCATTTTTCAAAAATGCATTCTTCAATAGAGACCCCTTCATGAAATTTTTCTTTTGAAAACGAATTCATAGCGAACAAATCTAAAAACTTGCCTTTGAAAAAGTACTTTTTTGATGAAGATGTTTGAAAACTTGCCTTTTAGAAGGAGCATTCTTTCCACTAGATTCCTTGATGACAGAATCATTTGCGGAAAATGTTGCACTTTTCAAATCGGAGCGTCCCTTTGAATAGGCCCCTTGCTATCTTGAAGGGTTCATGAAGGGACCCCTTTGAAAACTTCTTCAATTGCTTGCTCTGTGATATGTATGTCTTTTGGCTTTTCAATCTGACGTATTTTGTCTACAACTTAACATGTTGCTTTGCAGGACCAAGCACATGTAAAGCCCCTTTCATAATCAAGCTTGCCTTGCAGGACTGAGCACCTATAAGGGCCCTTCGCATCAAACTCTTCAAGACCAAGCACCTGTGGAGGCCCTTCATGTCAAGCCTCACAGGACTGAGAACCTGTGATGCTCCCTTTGCAGGATCAAGAACCTGTGAAGCACTTTCTTTCTGCAAGACTAAGAACCTATAGAGCCTTTGTTCAACTTCTGCGGGACCGAGAATCTGTGGAGCCAATTCCGCAGGACCGAGTACCTATGGAGCCATCTCTCTCTCTCTCTCTCTCTCTCTCTCTCTCTCTCTCTCTCTCTCTCTCTCGCATCAAGGTTGCCCTGCAGGACCAAGAACATGTAGAGCTACCTCCTGCACGTCCAGGTGCGTCAGATCGAAGATCTTCTTCCTCAACGGTTAAGGTATATTCTCTTCAATCTCTTTCTACTTTACCTTGCATCCGCACTAACACGTATGCTCACTAAAGTGGGGGCAAAATGTAATGGCATGAAATTGCACCCTAGGCAAATTCCCCATTTTCATAACCCTTATCTTAGGAAATGTAAATTCAATGATGCGAAATCCTCTCCTGCCACCTTGCTCCATCCACCTGGCCGCATATTTTTGCATTGATGGAGGAATCTCTGTCGGGGAAGCGCACTGCGCAGACGTCCGCACACCGCATTGTAGTCTTGATAGAATTCCTGCCCTTGGAATCCGCAAAAACATTACGCTCTCCATTGGGTGTGAAGTGTAACATCTCCTACCTCCTTGACTGACAAAAAACGGGTCTTTTGCCTCCCTTTTTCCATTAAAATTGATCAACTTCTCATTCTTGCACTCTCTCTAGGCTTGACTTCATTCTCTCTGGCATTCGAAGTTCATTCTACAGCTTTTACACCACTTCTCCTAGGCAGCAAGCTATTGGTTTTGGCTCCTACACCACATTCTTGTCGCAACAACACTACTCTTAGAGGACTCTCAAGCTTCTTCCTTCCACTACTTGCCTTGAGTGCTTGTAGTTGCAAAGGTGATATTGTCATTGTTGCTTACTCTTTGCATCATCTTGTTTACTGAGTAGCATGCTAGTTGTTTGTGCTCTTTCTTAGCAATACCATTTCCTTTCTATTTCTCTATCGCTTTCTACACTTTGTGGCTATCTAACTATTCGTGGTGGGAACACCAAAGCGAAGGACTGACTAAGGCAATCCTCTAACACAGCCCAACATTTTTCCCATCTCTGTGTGTAGGTGCATTCAAGTGAACCTAATTGAAGAATCAAGCCGTGGGAAGCTCGGTATCATTTTCAATCTTCTCCTTGTCATTTCCAGCATAATACTTTGTAGTGTCCTTTTCGTTGTCCTTATCGTTTATGTTCCTTTCTATCTTCTATTAAAACATACAACATCTAGCAGTCAGACAATAGATAGGTTTCTTTGTGTTTTAGTCTGTTTTCTGGACCTTACGTCCATACAGGACACCAGCGTGTCATTGAGACACTAGCGCACCGCGTTGGGGTTAGAGATATGTGCTATCATCCTCAAACGGTGAGCTATCTGAGCAGCAGACCAAACCTTCGAAGCCAACTTGTCTAACCCCGTAAACGTCCAGTTAGAAGGAAAGCGGCAAGCTATTTGCCCTTCCTTTTCAGCTAGTACCTTGTCCTTTTCAATTTGTCTAGCAAACCCAAGGTAGTTTAGGGCAGCCCATTGCTTAGGACTCTCCCATGACCTAGAGTCCCGAGGTGGCGGGTTCCCCTTCTCTACAAATGTCATGGAAAAAATATTTGAACTTCTCAAACTATCTCAACACACAAAACTTTTCATTATTTTCTAGAAAGAAATTGCCCATCATTTCTTATTTTTGCAACAGCGGTAGAATCTTATGAGTTAGATTTGTTGAAAAATTGCACTTGTTATTTTAGAGAATGTAAACATGATAATTAGGGTTCTTAGTTCCATGAAGGAATTATGAATGACTTTAGAGAAGATTCTGCTATTAAACAGATGTATGCTGAAAAAACCATGCCTCTCAATTAGGGTACTTGGCATGATGATGATAGAAGGAATGCCTTCAGTGAAGATTCTGCAATCAGATTGATGGATGCTCAGAATATTATGCCTCTCTCTCAATGGAATCAAGGATGAAATCACAGTCATGGATCCAAGATGAAGTCGCAGTCACAAATCAGTCCTTTGAGTTCGGACGTGTCCCTACATACAGTGATTGCATACATTTTTGCTTCCCTGATGGATAAGTGTGCTTTGCTCTTTCTAAAGATTTACCAACTAGCAGTATTTAGAAATACTTTAAAGAGTTCTTGCTTCATCACAAAGAAACAAGTTCTCCTAGATCAAAATGCTACTATAAAAGTTGATGGTTCAATACTGCCCTTTGCACATAGCTAGAAAAGATTTGGCTTTTTGTACCATTAATACTACAAAAACCATTAATGGCAAATCAATGACACATGTATGGCTTCTAGGTTAAAAGAAATATAAAAGAACATTACAAACAATTCAATTGTAAGAATAAATAAAGCCATTTAAGGCAAGAGACACGGCTGTACAAGAGTATTTAAGAGAGCTAACAATTTTATTAATCCTACAATCAATAATTTTAGATTAAATCATGCTATAATCGATGACAACTTGACAAATACAGTAGTTCTCATTTCAAACATAATCCCTTTGTGAGTGTTTTTAACTTTAATTCCTCTGCTGAAAATGGATATTTGTGACTGTTTTTAACATTAACCCTCTACTGGGGCAGAGGGCCTAGCTCGATTGACTAAAGCATCCTGTTGCAGGAAAGAGATCACGAGGTCTAGTCTCCCCTCCATCCCCGTGGTACCGGAGGGCATGTCACACCAGCGTCATCGGTCACGTGAAAAAAGTTTACCAAGCACACTGCAGTTTATAGGGGGGCCTACCCGATTCCTGCAGTCTAAAAAAAACATTAACCCTCTACTGAATATTTGTGGAAAGTATTACATAGAAGGAATATAAATCAATTTTTATGCTCAAATCATTGAACTATCAAAATGTTAATATTAATTTATATGAAAAAAATCAGGTGCCATTGAGGAAGACCTGCCAGATGACCTCAACAAGGTTGATCGAAATTCGGAGTAGATTGCAAACAATGATGTCTTTCTCAATGCTGATCAACATTGATATTGGTGTGGTCCAATGAATTAGGAGAGGCTCTGACCCAAGAGTTTCATCATATTGTCCTATAGCCCTTTAGCATAGCTCTATTTGCAGCAGCAAGAGTCATTGGCTACATCTGATTTATTGGAACTTTGTACTTAGTTTGTAAGTTGACTTTGTACAAAGTAGATTGTAATTCACGTTATCATTTATGCATTGTGCAATGAAATATAACCGGTGATATGAACATTTATTACAGTATCTATATTCCACAACTGATGGGCTAAACTCCCACTTTTATTTGCTTCCAACATCTCTATGCTAGTAAAATGTCTTAAAAGAATTTAAAACAGATTTTTCTCTTTTTTGTGTTTTTCTACTATTTTGAAAATGAGTTTTTTTCCTGATATTTCCCCAATTAAATCCACTTTTGATTTGCCATTTTTTTCCTCAAAAGATTGTTGCTGCCATGATTTAAATTTTAAAGCTTGAAGTTTAATATTGGAAACCATAGCTTAGAATTTTCTGAGCTATAAATTCATTGTTACACAGAATGTTTGACACTGTTATAAATAATGAAACCATTTTGCATTGATCCTGAATCAAAACAAAAGCCTTGTGATTACAAAAATATCAAGTTCAGCCAACTGTTGAAGTATAGTATTACTTACTCTATTCAGTTCACCTCTATTTGATGTAACATAATAGTTTGTTAGTTGAACTTAAAAAGACTCCATCAATTTTGCATGGTAATAAGGAACCATACATTGTCAGGGTCACAAAGTCAAACCATAAATTCACGTACAGAAGCTAAATTAAATGCTATAAAACAAAGGAAACAAGTTTCTCTTTGCTGAAACCAACTTCGCACTTTTACAGTCTATTCAGGTCAAGAACTCCCCATAAAAAAATTTAATTGAGAGATTTACCAAAATTAATAACAAGCACCATTTCACTTAATCCAACATTGAAACAGATAGGATGTGTGTCCAGAAAGGGCGCCATTAAACCAGTAAAGAAATCAATATAACTAAAACTCCATGTTAATCACCAAGAAGCCTATAATTGGATAGTGGGGGAAGATAAAATCCAGCACATGACTACATATATATTTTAGTTTAGGAGTTGAACCAGAGCATTATTGTAAAGAAATTACCGTTTTGGAACCAACACCTTTGAAACGACAAAGCTCAGCTTTGATCTTCTCAACAGGCAAATTGCGTAAATGTTCCAAACATATCTTTCCCTGCTCTTTCAATAAGGATTCCAATATGTTTTTGATTCGAGAAGTTTTTATTTCAGCCAAACCACCACATCTAATGGCATCTTCTACAGCCTTTGGATCAGCCTTGTAGACCTGTAGGTTCTATTTCATCAGATCTTTCAACAAAAATGCCATATAAAAGGCATCAATGAACAAGGGGCAGAGTGTTCCATTAATCGCTAGTCTAATTGCAGACCAACGGCAATGGAAAAAATTAAAAGAGAAGTGTTTGTATTTATAAGAAATAATTGAAACATAACAGAAAAGGATCAATGAAAGGACTTACTTCATCCCATGTAGGAAACCTCTTCTTAAGTGTAGCAAAAGCTCGCCTAGAATTTGCATCGGTTGTATTCTGTGACAGTAGAGTACTCATCAAAGAATCCAACATTGTTTTGTGCACTTCATAAGGCACAGGCATAGGAATAATCTCAGATCCCTTTCCCTCAAAGCAGGAAACCGTTTCATTGTAGCCTTCACTCTTCACGTTTTCTGTACCATTCTTTTCATCCAACAACAATAACTGCTGCCGTGCTGCCAAAGGGACATCAACTTTCTCCTTTAATCTTGCCCTAAATTTCACAAATTCTTCAGGAAATCCATGCAAATCAAGTAACCGATCTCTGATTTCTCTACATTCTTCAGAACCAGGTCTCACATAATCAGGATAAGGCCCCTTATTCTTGGTAACAGGTGAAATAGACAATGGGTTGAAAGAATTTAAATTGATTTCGACTTTTGGACCTACTGAAGATGCAGAGTTTTGAATTTTAGGCTCATTGCCAAGTCCATCTCGTAAAGCTGCACAAGATTTCTCAAAACCTTCAATAGCATGTTCAGTTCCATTCTCTTTGGTTGAATTTCTGCTGCATTTCAAAAAGACTTGATCAATAACATTATTTACAAGCTCCATGCTTCTCTCTTCATTGCATATCTTCTCATCAACCGATTGATTTACAGGATGTTGAACTAACGTTTTATTCAAATCCTTAAAATTTTGATTATTCCCTTCAATCCTTGGTTTGCTACCAGGTCCTCCTTCCAAAGCTGCACAGGCCGTCATGGAAACTTGACTAGCTGGTTCAGTTCGCTGCTTTTTAATTGAACCTCTGCTGTATTTCTTGAATCTACAATCAATTATTTCATTTCCATTCTTCAGATTTACAACTCCATTAGATTCCTTCAAATATTCATCAAACAGCATATATGCAGCCTTTTGAACTGAATTATTGTCTGAATCCCTGAGCTTTTTACTATTCATATCCATCCTTGGATCATTGTGAAGCCCTTCCCTTAAGAATTCACTGGGCATCACAAGATCTTGACTTAAAGATTCACTAGCGCATTCTTCAGCTCCACTGCTCCTGTAATTCTTGATGTTTAGATCGATAAAAAGCCCAAGATGCTCACTTCTATCTTGATTAGATATCTTCATTTTTTTGTCAACCGACTCATTTACAGGCTCTTCAACTATATCTTTACTTAAATCCAGGAGATCATGACTGATCCTTGGATTGTCAAGCCCTTGGTGTAAAACAGCGGAGGGTTTCCCAAAAACTTGACTTCTGCACTTCTTGGCTGAAATTTTGCTATATTTCTTGACAAGTTTATCAATGACTTCATTCCCAAGCTTCTTGCCTCTATCTCCACTGGATTTCTTCACATTTTCATCGAACGGCTCATTCACAGGCCCTAGAACCGAACCCTTAAGCAACTCTTTGACATTTTTGCAGCTTCCTTCAAACTTTGGTTCTTTCTCCAAATTTTCATTCCACGGCTTATTCGAAGGCCCTAGAACCGAGCCCTTAAGCAAATCTTCGACATTTTGGCAATTTCCTTCAAACTTTGGTTCTTTCTTGAAATTTTCGTACAAGGGCTCATGCACAGGCCCTAGAACCAATCCTTTAAGCAACTCTTTGCCATTTTGGCAACTTCCTTTAAATTTCAGTTCCTTATTCAAATTTTCATCCAACGATTCATCCAAAGATTCCAGAACCGAACCCTTAAGCAACGTTTTGCCATTTTGGCAACTTCCTGCAAATTTCAGTTCTTTATTCAAATTCTCATCCAACGGCACATTCATAGGCTCCATAACCGAACCCTTAAACAACTCTTTGAAATTTTGGCAACTTCCTTCAAACTTTGGTTCACAGCCAAGCTCTAGTTGTAAGGTTGCACAGTATTTCTGAAAATGTTGAGCAGAAGGTGCATTCCCAAGGTTTTTAGCTGAACTCATGCCGTTATTCTTGGAGCTTCGATCAATAATTTCATCTACACGCTGCTTGCCTGTGTTTCCATCGCATTCTTTCACATTCTGTTTGGACGGCCCTACTCCAGGCATATGAACTAAATTGTGAACCAAACTACTAAACTTCTGAGAATTTCTCATAATCTCGGTTTTATTAGGTGCTTCTAATCTTAAAACGTCAAAACCTAAACTCGCCGGTGCAATTCTTCGCTTTCTAAGTGAAACTCTGCTGCGTTTTTGCAAGCTTTGAATAAGAAACCTATCTCCAAGCTCCTCACTCGTATCTTTATCAAAAGGTGGCTCGTGAACTAAATCTTTAGCCAAACCCTGGAAACCTCGTCTATTTATTTCGGCTGTTTGATCGCATCCTCTCAAACATGGCCGCTGCGATTGCTGTTGTTTGAAAGTTTGCGAAGGGTCTAAATGCAGCCGTCTTTTTGCCTTAGTAACGACATGGCGGGGCTTTGGAAGAGTACCTTGAATGGGAGAGGATATGCGCTTTTGTTTTTTGAGAGCCATGACCCCGCGGAGAAGGGAAGCCACGTCCCGAAAAGCCTCATCTCTGGACGAAGAAGTGACTTTTTCTGCGTCTCCTTCCTGGTCGAAATGTAGCCTACGTTTTGCTCTGGGGTTGCTCAATCCCGTGTTCCCCGTTCTTTGCTTGCTGCAGCAATTTGAACTGTATTCTGAGTACATTGAGTATTTCTTCACGATTTTCTGTGCTCGTGAGAATCAAAACGTTTGCTCCGCTCCTCCTCGTCATGTTGCGGAGAATCGCTTGCATGTAGCGAAGGCGGGAAATAGCAGTTGCATGTGGTGAGTTGTGACTAGCGGAGTACTTCCGCATGCCGTCCTACGTGTCGGAGAAGTGAA
This sequence comes from Sequoia sempervirens, assembly GCA_007258455.2. Taxonomy (NCBI): domain Eukaryota; kingdom Viridiplantae; phylum Streptophyta; class Pinopsida; order Cupressales; family Cupressaceae; genus Sequoia; species Sequoia sempervirens. The sequence goes on from VDFB02005074.1 coordinate 43,638, forward strand.
ACGGACTCAATGACCAGGGACCCCTTGAAGAGAGCGGTTCCGAGCGGTTGTGTTGTATTTCTTGAAATTAAAAAAGACAGGAATTGCATTGCTCTTATAAGGCGAGCCCTTTTATAATCTCTTGAGCAGTGGTAAGGACTTTTATAAGACTAATCTTTTTATAATCTCATTCCGTAGTATTGTGGTTCTCAGTCCTTTTGTTGGGTCTTGTGGAGGACATTAATATCTCTCGTTTATTCTCATTCATTAGTAATTGTAAAGATCTTTATAAGGTGAGTATTTTTATAATAGCTTGAACGGTGGTAAGGGATCTTAAGGCCGTTGGTGATTCAAGGGTTCTATAGGCTGTTTGACCTTGCGGAGTTATTAAAAACCTTCATTCATTCATCCACACAATGGGTAAATTAGAAATCAAACCCATAGCCTACTCCGTAAAGTGATAGTTAATGTTGTGTGATGGTTAATGTTGTGTGATGGAGTTGTGTTTATTTTGTTATTTAATTTCTACTATTACAAAGTGGTTTTATGGAAGTGTTTTAAAATCTTTCCACATAGTATGAGATTTTATGAGATAAAGAAAATGAAATATGGTTTTATGGAGTAGAGGATTTTATGATAATTATTTTTTTGCTTCAAAATAAATTAGAATACTTATGAAGTAAATAGGAATTCTACATTTTAGTTTTTAAATTTAAGAGGGGTATATTTGGATGGAGTTGGAAATTTCCCTCACCAATTTAGAAGATTTTGCTCCTAAATTTAGATTCTCAAAAGGAATATTTTTTGGAGAGAAAATTGTTGCTCAACTAGAGCATCCTAAATTATTCAACATTAGAAGTTGTTAAAAAAATTATGAGACAACCAACTTTCATAGATTTTGGAGCTTAAAATTTTAAGCTTACTTAGAACTACAAAATATATGGGACCACTTGCTTTTAAAAGCTTCGAAAATTTTTAATAATACTGCAATCTTATCCTCAAAAATAAGAGTCCATATTTTTTTTTTTATCATTTCCAATGCCAATTTAAGAGATATTTTACCACATATTAGACATATATAACTTCTAACATTAATTATTATTAAAAAAATAACTAATATTTTTACCACATATTTGCATCTATCATTTTTAACATTAATTATTGTTAAAAAATATCACTTAAATTATATGTCACTAAAAAAATACCTTAAATTCTTAAGTTTACCCAACTACCAAAAAATCATGGGTCCACTTACAACTTAAAATTACCTTAAAGTAATGGAAGATTACTTCTCGACAGAGCTAAAGGATAAGGATATTTGTATTTGATTCCCAATGTACAAGAGTGCATTATAGAATCTAATGCTTAAAAAATAGCCAAAGAGGATTACAAAGTCAGTGTCACTTCCAAGAATAATCTCAACTAATAATTATAGAAGTGCAAAAGTTAGTTGAGATGAACACAAGTAAAAATTTGCAAAGATGGAATTACAAATTTTATACAAGAATATCTATGTCACTAGCGGTTTGACTACTGAGTTTACAATATAAGTGATTTTTATAAGATAGATAATATATTAGTTTTCAAATTCTAGATTGCTCTTAGAAATAAATCAAAAAATAGTGATTATAAACTTGCATGTATATAAAAATGTAAGATTTCCATAAGATAGATAATATTTGAGTTTTCAAATTATAGATTGCTCTTGAAAATAAATCATAAACAATGTTTCATTCGAAACTTACATAAAAATGAGGAGGTGTGGCTCTAATGATCACTTTCTTATTAAAATCTAAAAGCATGGTAAAAAGATTCTAAAGTAATTGCTAATTTGACTCTTTGCATGTACAACTAGACCTTAATTTACTTCTCAAAATGCAAAATCAAAGTGTCCAATATCTTACTTCCATAGAAACAAAGAAAAGCCTTAAATAAAAAAGTATATCCAAGCCATCTTTCCAAATGGCTTGGAATAAAATCTCGTGTTATAATATAGTATTGTTGGAAGTCCTCATTTTAAACTTTAAAAAATATGATTTGGTGTAATACATATAATCTCTCTTTTATCTATGTTTCAATATAAATGTCAAAAGAGCATCCTCAAATACTGTAGACCATGCAAAGAGCAATATACATCATATAATGAACCATGAATATTCTTATCGTAATGATGTTTAGTATTATGTACAACCTAGCATATGAGCATTACATTTCCATGTTGCATATTGTGATTGGCATCAACAATTCATCAAATTTTAACAAACCCAATATACTTCTAAATCATTTAGATTTTTCAGTCTTTTAGAAGGAAAAAATCTCTAAAATTCCAAACCATTTCATCCAAAAAATCATAAAGACACACATTAATTCAAAAAAATGTCATTAATTATTCATTATCTCGAGTATTCTTCTTAACTAGAGGATAATTATTTTATTTGCTTCCTATAAATATAAATAAAACAAAAATGGCTGGTGTAGAGTATAAGTCTTGTTTAATTAGTTGTTCGAGAAAGGCTATTTGCACCATGACATTAGAAAGACCATTTGAAGTAATAAATACACTAGCCCTATATATGCAAAACTTGTCTTTATTATCAATCAAGGATGTCAAAAAATTCCATTAGTAGGGTAGCAGTAAAGGGAAGTTATTGAAGCATTATGAAAACCTCTCATCATTATTTGCATACTTGGTCATCCATGAAAGTTATACCTAATGATGGATACAACAAATATTTTAGTAGGATTAGGATACATTAGTGTTGAGATATAGTAAATGAATATATATTCCTTGTGAAATAAATTAAAAAAAATCAAGCTTTTGTTGTGTAACTAAAAAGAGAGAATTTCCCTAGATATGCCCAATTTTATTGTTGTGAGCATAAAATAGGATTTACATCAATATATCCAAAGAAATATCATAACACTCATGTCTAAGAACTAAAAATATTCTCATATGTGATGGGAAAGATGATTTGTAATGTTTTGATCTTGATTTTGGAAAGAGTGAACTTAAGAGGAGATATGTTGGTCTAAACTATGAAAGTAAATAGTAAATGGATATAACAAATATGTGTGATAGGGTCTAAAGTGGGGCCCCAAACCAAAAAATTCAAATCAATTAGAGTGGTCCTAGTAGGGGATAGGTGAAACCCAATTTTAATGGGACAAATAAAGATAACATGGATGCTACAAGTGGGGAATGTGTATTCAAGGATGAAGAGGAATAACCTCTATGCATTCAGAAATATAATTTTGAGAAGGCACCAAATAATATGGTTGAAGAAAGAGAATTACTATGGGTTTAAGGAAGCAAGGTATACAAAAATAGCTTCTTATGCTAACCTTGAAGTGAGTGATGTACAAATTCCTTTAAGTTTGACCCAAATTAATTATAGAAAAAAGAGAAATGCATTCATAAATAGATAAACAATGTAACCATAACATAGTGATTTATATGTGAGGAAAATATTTTTGGGAGAAAAAACCCACACTCTAAATCCTACTTAATGTATTATCAAATTTCAAATAGATTACAACACGCTTGTCATGAAAGTCTTTTATATGAGTATTCCACCAACATTTAAATATAGAGTAATTTTGGTAGCATTTCAATAACCTTTGTGTACCTACCAACTCTCATCTACAAACTACTTCCTCAATCACCAATTCATAGAAAATTCAAAATATGAAACCACCAAATGAAACCCAAAACCATCCTCATGTCCTCAAAATGACATTAAGAAATAAATAAATAAAATAAACAACAATTTAAAAGAAAAATTAAATGACGTTAAGCATCCTTTAAAGTAAATCGCTTGTGTTAAAGGTGAACAGGTGCTTCCAACCAAAAGACATAGCTTAGGATAGATGGATGCAATATTTTATGAACATACATATAGCGAAAGGAAATCAAACTTGAGGATCATGAAAAAAGGGAGAGAAATCAACACTAAGAGGAAAAAGATAACCAAGCCACAATTTCAGGTGAAACATTCAATTAGCCATTAACGTTTTGGTTTATGAGTTTAGGATCATTAATCAGTAAAGCGATAGGTGTTATGGATTATGTAATTGTTGGTTCCTATGAGCATTCATGAGTTCATTCTATCTACATAATGTTATCTGCTCTAACCAATAAATCACTTAAATAGTATATGTGCAAACTAACTATCTTCACTGTACAAATCTGATATTTGAATTGTCTAGAAAATATATTCAATTTGATTACTTATAAATCTGTGGTCTGACCCTTATATGATTCGATATGATATAAACACAAATTAAAATAATGTAGACATCATTTACAGTTATTTGATGGCAAACAATCTGACATACAAGTATATTCATTTAGATGCAATTTGATTATTTCTAATACTGAACACTAAACCTGCTTGATTGCATTCGGCGAATCTATCTATCTATTCATTATCATTTTCTTAACAGTTAATGCATTTCAAACTTGTGTCATCTAATTACTAGTAGTAAGGGATTGTAATAAGGCTAATAATGTGCATATGTAAATGTTTCTTTACCTTTTCAGTTTGAAAGTATGTACAAATCAGCTATTGTCTTATCTGATTATGAGTAAGATGAACTTCATAGTATTATTATTATCATCATTATTCTAGGAGTGGATCTTGATGTGTCTTGAAGAAACAATGATATGTATAGATGTTATTATATTTTATGTCTAAAGATAAGTTGTGTGTTTGAAAACCTACTCAGGAGGAAGGGCCTGAGAAAGTGGTGCATGCCTAGAGACCCCGCTTAAGATCCGCCCAATCCTAAGGCAAGGATGGGCCATGAATGAGTGGAAATTCCACTTAAGATCCACCCAGTCCAAAGATGGGGATGGGTCATGGATGGATGGAGGTCCCACTCAAGTCCATCCAAACCAAGAAAGGGATGGCCATGGAGGGGTGGAAGGCCTAGACCACTTGTAAGCTCTGTTAGCTTCCCCCAGTAGATGAAGTGTTTTCCGAGGTTGTGACATGGGTGGAGAAAGAAGGTACAAGTCGCTAGCAAGGAGAGTTGTGGTATACAACCTCTTAGGCTTGGCAAATGGCTTTGGGTGGATCCATCCATGTTGCTTCTCCTAAGTCATAATAGTTGCATTTGTGATGATTCTATAATTGGATGCCATGATGCTAATGCTAAAAGATATGCGTATGTGTGGAAATATTGTTCATGTGGTGAATGCAGGTTTCAATCAAGATTCCACCAATAAAGAGCTACTCATTGGATAAGGAGAAACCCTAACCCTGGTTGGTGGAAATTGCGACCCATAGGCAAATAAGAGGACCAACTAGGGCAGGGGACATTACAATGGTATTAGAGCATAATCCTGCCATCCTGTGAAAAAGTAGTTAATGCAAACTTACCATAGAAGGTACCCTAGAAAGAACAACACTCAAAACAACACCATGAGTGAACAAATGAGCAACAAAATAAGAACATTCATGGAACAAACCACCCAAGCACTCTGGGACCAAAATGAAAGGAATGAAAGAACCACCCAAGCACTCTTAGACCAAAATGAGAGGAATGAAAGAACCACACAACTTCTCCTCCAAGCCATCCAAAATATGAATAACAATAGCGGAAGGGAGACACATTCTAATCATTCCGAGAACAATAACCCCAACTCCCCAAAAACAACCAACTCTAGACCCACAAGACTCCCCTTCTTACCTAGGGAAGAGCACATGGATGAAGGGGAGACAAATGGACCCCCCAAAGATAATGTGGATGAGATCGCAATAGCATACTATAGACTTGATCCCGAAATTAGAGGAACTATCCCTTTTAGAGACTATTGTGAGGCTAAAGTAAGAACTGTCCCTAGAAAGGAAAGGAAGAGCCAACACAACAAAGACCTCAAGAATAGAGTGACTAAGCTAACCCTCCCCAATTTCGATGGAGAAGGAAAAACCACAGCACTCTCGTGGGTCCAAAAATTGGACACATATCTATCACTAAATCCAATGACAAAGGAGAATGCCATTAAGTTCTCCGTGCTACATCTAATAGGGATGGCCCACGAATGGTGGCACCACAGTCTCATTACCCAAGGCCACCAACATGTAACCACCTATGATGATTTCACCGAGAGGCTAATCAAAAGATTTGACCAAAAGCATCCCGAATGGTACTTTAGAGAACTTACCCGAGTAAGACAACATGGAACTATAGAGAACTATGCCACCAAATTTCAAAACCTAGCTATCATGGTACCCGAAATCTCCCAACAGAGACTCACCTACTTGTTCGTGGAAGGATTAAGGGGATCAGTCAAGAGCATGGTGAGTGCATTAGAACCCACCAACTTAGATGAAGCAATTCAAAAGGCCATGAAATTTGAGGATAACCCACCAATAGACAAACCCAAGAACTCTACTACATCGTCCAAACCCCCTCACAAAGAGGAAAGGCCTGAGAAAGAAGGTCCATTAAAAAACATCTTCTTCATTGTAATGGGGAGAAACATCTGGTCATGTGTGTCAAGTAATGTAAGATCTAAAAGAAGGTTTGTGCATGCCATGTACCATGGGGAACGTAATATAAATGCGTAGAGGAAGGTTGAGCCCACAAGCTAGAAGCAACTCCCAAAGGAGAAAGCAAACAAAACCTCAAGCAAGAAACCAAGGTATGATAAAGGAGATCTCAAAAAAGTATCTAATTGGAAAAAGAAAGGACAATAAACAAATGAGTTTCATGGAGGAGCAAATCTAGTAGTTAATACGGCTAATTTTGTACCCTCAAGATCTAGAAAAATATTACCTGTTCCAATCTCCTAGCAAGAATTGTAATATGTCACTTGAACTCTCTTATAAGACCCCCTAAGGTTTCCTTATCAAGTAAATGGAAAACCCCTTAATAGAACATTACATAGATAGGTGTCATACTCCTAATCCTCTTCTTAAGTTTGTGCATTAAGGTTAAGAGATATCTATGACATTAAAAAGGGTTTGCTTGAGGGCAAGCAAATTGAGAGGGGAGGACTGTCATGTCCCCGAAAAGACATTAAGAAATAAATAAATAAAATAAACAACAATTTAAAAGAAAAATAAATTTCATGTTATAAACATTAAAATATGTATAAGATATATAGCATATAATATAACATTATTATTATTAAAAAGGCATCACAAGAATAGTTAATCGATAAAGTAAAGACAACATGTTATTATCTTTACTTTTGATAGCTCCCATTAAAGAAACTAACGTTAAAATAAATCGCTGGCATTAAGGTGAACGGGTGCCTCCTATCAAAAGACACAGCCTAGGATAGGGGGATGCAATCTCTCACGAACATAGATATAGTAGAAATAAACCAAACCGGAGGGCATCGAAAAAAGGAGAGAAATCACCAGGAGGAAGAATTCAAGCCACGATTGAAACATTCACTTAGCCATTAATGTTTTGTTTTGAGTTTAGTATCATTAATCAGTAAAGCGATATGTGTTCTAGATTATGTAATTGTTGTTCTATGAGTATCTATGAGTTCATCTTTTTGCAGTTGATCACCTTAACCAATAAATCGCTTAACAGTATATGTGCAAATCCAATTATCTTCACTATACAAATCTGATATTTTAAATTGTTCAGAAAATATATTCAATTTGATTGCTTACAACTGCGGGTCTGACCCTTTAAAGGATTTGATATGATATAACACAAACTAAAATATGGTGCACCATTTACAATTATTTGATGGCAAACAACCGACATACAAGTATAGTCTATTTAGATGTAATCCGATTATTTCTAATTTTGACTAAATTACTTGACGTCTAATGAATCTATCTATCTATTCATTGTCGTTTTCTTACCAGTAAATACATTTCAAACTTGTGTCATCTGATTACCAATAGTAAGGGATTGTAATAAGGCTAATAATGTGCATATGTAAATGTTTCTTTACCTTTTCAGTTTGAAAGTATGTACAAATCAGCTATTGTCTTATCTGATTATGAGTAAGATGAACTTCATAGTATTATTATTATCATCATTATTCTAGGAGTGGATCTTGATGTGTCTTGAAGAAACAATGATATGTATAGATGTTATTATATTTTATGTCTAAAGATAAGTTGTGTGTTTGAAAACCTACTCAGGAGGAAGGGCCTGAGAAAGTGGTGCATGCCTAGAGACCCCGCTTAAGATCCGCCCAATCCTAAGGCAAGGATGGGCCATGAATGAGTGGAAATTCCACTTAAGATCCACCCAGTCCAAAGATGGGGATGGGTCATGGATGGATGGAGGTCCCACTCAAGTCCATCCAAACCAAGAAAGGGATGGCCATGGAGGGGTGGAAGGCCTAGACCACTTGTAAGCTCTGTTAGCTTCCCCCAGTAGATGAAGTGTTTTCCGAGGTTGTGACATGGGTGGAGAAAGAAGGTACAAGTCGCTAGCAAGGAGAGTTGTGGTATACAACCTCTTAGGCTTGGCAAATGGCTTTGGGTGGATCCATCCATGTTGCTTCTCCTAAGTCATAATAGTTGCATTTGTGATGATTCTATAATTGGATGCCATGATGCTAATGCTAACAAATATGTGTATATGTGGAAATATTGCCCATATGGTGAATGCAAGTTTCAACGAGATATACATCATTGAAGAGTTATCCAATTGACAGGGTGAAAAATCCTAACCCTAATCCATAAGTGAATTCTAGGGCAACGTAGGATAGGGGATATTGCAACCATGAGCTAAAACCAATCTCAAATGTGGCACCCAAATTGAGTAGAAAAATCTAATGCCCAAGTTATGGGGAATCAAATCCATTGTAAAATAGTAAATTCCTTGTATACCATTTTTGGCTTCATAATCTCCTCAAAGCACATGTATGACATGCAACATAATTTTGGTCAAGATTCACAATAACTCCCTCTATTATTCACTTACATAATATAAAAGTATGTCATAGGCTATCAGAAGATCCCACTATTGGTGGCCTAAGTTGTAAACCTCAAATCCCTAAATTTGAATCTCCTCCCAAATATCAGCGCAGTGTCAAAGTTAGAGAAAAGACCACACGCTTATGATTAGGCTTAGACAATTGAGGACCAATTGTTGAGGTGGGTAAAACCTCCATTTTTTTCTCTACTATGCTAAGGGGGGATTCCCTATTATATTGTGTTGACACAATAGGTATTACGATGGAAACTAAATTAGCATCCTAACACAAACCATACCCATTGCATATGTGCACCCCTTTTTTGGTTTATAATATTCAAGGTCATACACATATTAAAGTAGATAATTTTCCACTTGAATGTTTATTTTTGTGATAACCTTGTATATTGTTATACACATTTGGACATGGTAGTGAGAACACACTAAATCAAATAACATTTGAAAAGATGGTTAAATTGATTTGTTATCAGTGTGTTGTACTTGATGATGGGAAGTTGAAGCTAGTACAAAATCGGTGTCTATTTCCTATTGGATAATTAAGTGGTGCATGTTAAACATTGATGACTAAAATTTCAAGTAAAAAATTATCACTCAAAAGACAAGTGAAAGAAATTGTATAATTATCGCATGTATCTAAGAGAATTGTTTAAAGATATATTGTGAAGAAGAACATATTAGATGGAATTATATAGAAAAAAAATAGGTAAATATTTGTAGGGTTCCTCAAAAAGGTAGAGTTCTAGAAGATGTGAAGAAATAAGTAATTGAATATTGGATTAGACACTCTCATGTTGCTTCCAATAGGAGGGACATTACATATAAGCACAGATGAACACAAAAAGAAATCATTCAAAATATTTTGTAGATACAAATAAAAGAATTATTTTAAGCATTCACAAGAATTTTTTATAAAGGTTTCTCAATGTGTTTGAGAAGTTACAACCATGTTCGTATATAAGGAATAAAGTAGGAATCTTATTGCTATCAAAATTATGTTAAATTTTATTTTTCCAAGTCATCACTTCCTCATTCATAAGATAGGTTCAAAGTCCAAAGTTTCATCTAATTTTTTAGCTCAAAGTATGAGGAATCACATCCATAATTATTGGGTCATGAGTTTCAAGTGGAACTCGAGATGTGCAACCCTAGTTCCAAGTTCTCATTTCCCTCTGGTGCCCACCTCCCATGTATTCTTCTTCACTTCATAATAAATTTTCCTTCTTTATGTTCATCATTTCCAACTAGGTCTTGAAACTCAATGGGAATTTGGAACTTAGTTTCAAGTTCTTGGTTCCTCTCAATCTTCAACATTTGATTTATATTAACTTCTCTTTTTTCTATCAGGCCTCAAAAATTGATAGCAACTTGGAACTTAGTTCCAAGTTTATGGTTCCTCTTCACCCTCGAAACCCATCAACTTTGTTAAATTGGTTCCAATTTATAGTTCTAGCCCACCTTCCAAGCCTGGCCAATTCATTGGAATACCACCTTTTCTAGTTAGAGTTAAACACCCTTCGACCTTCTAGGAAACTTTCGATAGGTTTTATAGGTTTAGTAACATCCCTTTTAAAATATAGTATGTTAGAAAACCTAGTGAAACGATGAAGTTCTTGAGTATGAGGATTTATTAGGATTTTTATTGCTATATGTAGGATGACCACCAAGGCTACTGATAAGACTACCGAGAAATTGGACAAGATTCCTAGCACCCTGAAGTATGAATTCCAATGATTTCTCATGGTTTCCAAGGTCACCTCCATTGTTTAGGACATTATAGATACAAACCTAGGTTACATTGACTTAGATGATTTCAACAAGAGGACTTTCAAGGAGGGAGATACTCCTCGATCTAGAATCATTGCAAATTCTAGTTTAGCACATATACCTAGATTTTCAACCACTCTCCAATACCTAGAGTTGATCTTGGCCTATCCTACCAACTATAGCCCAAACATCAAGACATCAAGAGACCAAGATGGGAACATTGTCTTGGTCATTAACCTTGACCTCATTTCACATGTCTTTGGTCTTCCTTTCAAGGTTCTCAAGGCCTTTGAGGATAAGGAAGAACAATGTATAAGGTGCCTCAGTAACTTATGGTTAAGAAAACTAAGAAAATACTTCGCAAGGGTGCCCAAGAACCTCAATAGGGCATGCTTTCTTGGAGAAATAGGAGATATAATCACTCTCCTAAGTAGATTAATGGGGAAACCTAAGTCTAGGGTGTATCACACATGAATGTATAAATACATCTATGTAATTATCAACGATAAAGATAGGTTTAAAGTCCAAAGTTTCATTAAAGCTTTATTTAGATACACAAAGTGTATGGAGAAAGCGGTTCCCACCACACTCAAAATTTCATAGCCACACTCCATCGTCAACCATCCAAAGTTTGGAAAATAAAAGATCCACAATCCAAGCTGCCTAATTATTCATCCACATCTCATACCCCCATCAACATCCAAAATCTCTCCTAAAATCCAAAAAGATCCCAAATCCCAAATTCACTGTGTCGTGGTGGCAACTCTTTATCATAAGGACTCTAATGACACTCTATCACGATGTACGTAATTAGATAAGGCCAACTCTAGTATCAAAAAAGATCACAAGAACATTCAGGGGCTATATACAAGTGCCCTTGTCTTGGCAAAGAAACTCCTCAAGATAGGACATTATTGGCATGTCATGATAGTAATATCTACATATACACCACCAAAAGGTTCCACATAGTCTATGATCACTCAAAAGGTTAAAAAAAAAATATTAAAAAAATAGTGAAGATAAAAATCATCCTCTAGTGAAAACCATTTTTATGGCATTTTGGGCAAGTATCATGATGAAAACTTAGCAAACAAATTTCATGTGTAAAATTAAGTATCTATGTGCACCATTCAAGTTGGGAGCATCTTATCTCATCCATCATGCTATCTTATCCTATCATTTCATCCATTCCATCCATAATAAATCTATTATTTTATCCATTTAATACATTCTCATTCATCCTCATTATCCAACTTGATCTTGATAAAGATTAGGTGCATACACTTCAAAAATTTATTTTGGAAAAATATTCGCATGGTCATCTCCTGTGACCAATCATATCTCATGTCATACCATCACCTACTATCTAGCCTCATCCACACAGTCATATTGAGTAGGACACATTATTATATTGTGAGATAGTCCTTGGAAGTAAAATCTCTTGTCCTGGATCTATTTGCACATTCATCCATCACACTAATCCATTCATCCAGTTAAGTGTTCCATACATTGCTAGACACGAGGGATGAGTGTCTACATCCTGCTTCAAAATAAATCTTGATATATGTCTTATAGCTCACTTAATGATTTGGACACCTTTCAAAATCCAACAACATCCTAATAGCTTAAAATCCAAAAACATCTAGATAATAAAAAATGTAAATAGCATCCAAATAACTAAAAAAATGAAAAACATTCAAATCACACAAAAACATTCAAATAGTCAAAATCCAAAAATATCCAAATATACAATCCAAAACCATCCAAATATTCAAAACCAAAAACAAAATAACACAAAATCCAAAAACAACTTTCAAATAACACAAAATGTTTAAAAATAGCTCAATACTTATAAACAAATAAGCCAAAAATCCAAAAAGTTCAAAAACAAATCATCACAACTCACCCATTCACAATAAAATTGTCATCACACTCATTTTTGGCAAAGTAAACAAAAGCAAATACAACAATCATTGAAACACAAACATTCATGGAAAATTACAAGTCTTGATCATTGTCAAAATAACATAGAAACATCCATATCAATTTCCTAAATCATATTCTAAACCAACATCAACATCCAACAACTGCCTTATCGGATATATCTTTCCTACAATAGGTATCATTACTTATCAACATCAACAATCTCTTTGGCAAGAGATATGATGGCTTTGATATGTTTTGTCAGTCGGTCTTTTCTTTTGATTTATCTTTTGTCTCATTCCATCACTTACTCAAAGCCACCTTGATCTTCCATATCTTGGTGTGTCTAGAGGAGTACATAATGGGGCATAGTCATTTCTTTCATTTACTGTGCTTGTGGGATGTTCTTATAATACAACCATGGTGAAAACTTGCCTTGTGTATGTGGAGATAGTTTCAGGCAATACAACGACCTTTACATACAGGTTCTTTATATCTTTTGTGCATAAGTCCTAACTTTCTTCGAGGCTTAATTCTCTCACATGATCAAACAAGGTTTTTGTATGTCAGGTATGAACAAAGATACTCCTATCTGTTTATAGAGTCAAAGTCCATGTAATAGATACAATGCCACCCTAGTTCTTCATACCTTGGTGCATAGTGTCTACTTGCTATATCAAAATAAGGATTGTTCTACATTATTTACCATAACCTCAAGCAAAATAAAAATCATCCATCTATCTCGTATCTTTCATCTATCAATCTTATCTCTCCTAAATTCAAGCATGATAGCAAACCATCTAACAAAATTTGTTACTAGCCTTGCTACAAATCTTGATCCATTTTTATCCAATTAAACATCATCGAGATGTATCGTTCCCAATCTTAGTGTTGTTTAATTGCTAACAACACAATCATTGAGTTGTTCTTATCATCAACAACATTATCACTATCATCAATCAATCAAATTTAGCTTGGCTACCAACAAGATCTCAAGAGGTCTTTGATATCCTAATACATTCATTTCCCATCCTCTTTTCCAATCATAAATTCCAAATCATACTGATAATTATGGCTTTCTCAATATTCTATCAACATCATTATATCCATCTATGTCTCTCTAATCATCTATCTATCTATCATTATTCTATCTAAAATCATTTCCTCTATCCTACTCATCATACTAACTATTCTATCCATGTATCATGACATAAACAAAAAAATGTCCATCACATCCTGCATCCACCAAATCATTAGTACCATCATAACATCACATCACACATCCATAATCATAACATCAAACATAACATCATACATCATGCATAGTCATCATACACATCATCAAAAACATAAAAACAATCATAACATTGCATCATACATCATAACATCATAGCATCATCATTGTACATCACAAGGTCAGATAGAAATCATTAAATGCATATATCAAGTCATATACATAGTCTATCACATGCATGGTAACAATCCATAACATCATATGACATATATCAAATCACCTAAACATCTCATCTCATATCTCATATATCATTGAAACGTATGTCATGATACAAAATCAATATACATCAAATGTGTGTGTAATGGGCTATCAAGAGCCATCAATATATATACATCATCAAAATAATGTGTCTACATAATGTATATGTACATCAAAGTATACAAATATGTAATCTACATGGAGCTCCCCCTCACCTCCCGACCAGGAGAAGGAGGGTGAGGAGGAACTGCCTGCTAAGTCAAATACTATTCTACCCCA